>JAODAL010003955.1:0-164600 GCA_025379985.1 Phyllomedusa bahiana
TTTCCTAAATCACAACTTGACATCAGTATGACAGGTATCTTTGTATCACACCAACAAGCGTCAACCCATAAACCCCGCCTCTGGACCCTAAAACCCAAAAAGCACAGATTTAAAGAATAAAATGAAAGTTCTGCTAAACTTTCCTCACAGTACTATATATCAGTGTGCTCGCTCTCCCTGCCCAAAATATGCTCCGCAGATCAGTAGCATTTTCTATTCAAAATTCCCTTTAAGTTTCAAGCCTAGATTCTTACAGGATTCACCTAGGAGAATGGTGCAAACAGACCTTAAAAGGGAAAACCCTTTGACTTTAGATGTAGAATGGGAGAACATATTTTGGGTACACTGGAAAAAGTTAACAACCATGTGCCCCTTTTCGGGGACAATATTACTCAAATTTGGTGCTTGATAAGGTATCCCCCTTCTCTAATCTCTGTGCGAAATAGGGTTAGTTGAAAAACCAAGTAGTAAAAGGTAAAAGAGAATTTTTTAATCTACCCTATTTTAGCCTCTTTTTTTACGGCATTTCTTTACTCATTTGCCTAGTACCAGGTAACCCCCAGTGCATACATAAAATATCCCAAAGGGCCATCTTTTCCACTGGCCACGCTAGAAGTTGCCCAAGGACCCCACAAGAATGGGGGCATCAGGTGGTGAATTAAGGGTACTGGAATCCATACTATGCCTGACCCTTTGGGGTCGCTGATTATTTATCGTTTGCATATCCCAAGAACTTGGGAAAAAAGTAAGGAGGGAACCCTTGGCTTCTGCTCGCTGATTAGTTTTTGTGGGACCAGGCATGATGATATGGGTGGTTTGGTTATGGCTTCATTTGGGTCATTTTGGGAAAGGCTAGAGTCTGATCTGTGTGTGTCTTACTTATTTTGGACAGGGCCCCCTCACTGCTATTCCTGGGGCCATAGTGCTATAAGATGGCCCGAATATACCCATTGGTCCAATTTGCCTGAGGAGGGCCAAAATATAGTGACACAATTTTTTCCTGATGGAAAGCACAAAAAACGGTGCAATTCATACAGGGACAAAAATATATATTTTTTAAAATAAAGTCAGTTTAAGAGGTATCCAAAGAGACATCCGATGTATGCTTGGGGAACCCCCCTGGTGTCTACCTTCAATGGACTTTGCGAGATGTGATGTAGAAAGATCTTACGACTTTACAGTCACATCAATGATAAATTGTTTTGCATTTTCTTTTATAAGATTGAGTATGTTTGTTGCTGGCAAAAAGGGAAATGTGCAGGGATCATTAAAATCACCACCATGGAGTTTTCCATACTTATATTTTCTCCCCCCCTCCTTTTAGGAATGGCAATGAGATTCATAGCTCTCTGTATCAAACAGGGGGTACTGCGGGAAAATAGATTTTTGATCTGACACTGGGGAAATGACCTATGGCTAAATACATATCCTTCAGCAGTTTAACAGAATGGGATGGAAAGCCTCAGGCATCATCCACACATCGCATTATATGCCTGAAAAATGAGACTATCCCATTTTAAAAAAAATAATCAAAATTTTTGTGATAATGCTTTTTGGGCCGGTGCAACCACAGAAGGATTTCTCCGAGTAGCAACTATCGGCCCATGGTCGGGCCTTTTGGGGCCCAGTTTATTTTTTGTCCAGGGTGGTTTTTATAGCTCACCTTTTTATTTTGTAACCTGACATTGTTTTCCCAAATTTGGCATGTTCCTCCTTCTGTGCCATATAAACCCCCAGGTTAGCAAGTGTGAGCCCCATTAGACACAATGACAGCCTAAAAGACAGACGTAAACATAGAAATGATAACGGAGGCTTTCCCCAAAAACGGTACATTCAAAGACAATATGGGAAGATGGATATTATAGTGAAAGTGTTTGTAGTTTAAAATTTAGGCATTAGGCTTATATAAGTTATCAAAGCATTACTATTTTCATGAGGTTGTTTGAGCAGCAAGACACTTTCCCGGGCTATGTAATTATGGTTAGAAAAAGCGGTAAGACCAGGGGCCACTAAGCATTTTGATGACCACTCCTCTACAATCTAAATCCCAAAAAATAATAATAATAATCTTTATTTAATAGGCCAAAAAACCGCAGACTTTACAAGTAAGCATAATACAGCAAAAGACATACATTACACAGGAAACAAGGGTGAGGGGCCCCCGCTAATACATTTGAATATAAGCTATGAACATTAGAGAGACCCATTTGAATGTGGGATGGAATATTTTAAGGGGTAGAGCAATAATAATTTAAAAAAAAATGGTGAGACTGATTTTTTGGGCATCTACATTTTCAAAGCCCTATTGGGAAAATGAAAGAGCCTTTTTTGGTTTTTACATTTTATTGTATAATATTTATCATTAAAATTTTTGAACGATAAAGATATTCATATTTGGAAAAACTTGTTTTTTTTTTTCTTGGGAAAAATATTGGGCCCAAGTTAGAAGAAAGGTTTTCTACAGTTTTTTTGTTTTTTCATTTTTTAATACTGTAAAGTCAATAGTTTTTTTAGTATATACCTTGTTTTTTTAAATAATCAATTAAAATAGTAGAAAATTTTGGATAAAATAGTTTTAGAAAATAAGATCCAAAGTTTCTAGAAGAAAGAAAGTATTCAATAAAAAAGAACTGAGATGTTTTATATGAAGAAAAGATATGGGTCAATATGACTAGTGTTGCATGAATCTGTCCCTGTTTGGTTTGACAAACTAGTGTCCCTACCCTATCCCTGACTATAACTCTATCCATTAGTTGGGGCTAGGGTTTTTAGGCCATTGTAAGATTAACTTCCAAATCTTCCATTTTCAAAGACGCCATCACTTCAACATTAATTTTGCTCCAATGTCACTTTGGGCCTAATGTGCTGTGGGAACAGAAGTGACGTTGGAGCAAAAGTGATGTTGGAGCCTAAAAAGGCTTAAAAAAACAATCCTAAAGATTTGTTCACATGATGGATTTGGACACCGATTTTGGGGCAGATGCAGCACTGAATCTTCCTCAGAATAAATGTCCGATCTGAACTGTCTGAACTTTCCATTGATTCCAATGTAAAATCCACGTCGTCGTTCACACGAAGATGGTTTTACTTGCTTATTTTCCGAGCTTATTGTAAGCGCAGAAAAATAAGTCACATGTCAATTCTTTGAGGTGGATTTTTCGCCTCCCATATAGCATATTAACCCCTTAACGACCTTAGACGTATCCATACGTCCAGGTCGTTTGGGGGTTCACGCACCTGGACGTATGGATACGTCCTGAGGATCGGCGCGGGGTGTCAGCTGTATATTACAGCTGACATCCCGCAGCGTCGGCCTCGACCCCGGATCGCTCCGGGTGGGGGGGGGGGCGGTTAACCCCTTAATTATCGCGACAATTGGTTCGCAATAACTAAGAGAGACGCAGTTCCTGCGTCTCTGTCGGCGGCAGCAGCGCACGGATCGGTCGATCCGTTCAGCTCCTGCCCTCTGACAGACAGCACGGCAGGCAGAGAATGCCGTCCGGGTTATCTGTGACGTCACGATGCCGGGCCGTGCCCTGTGGGCATGGCCCGGCATCATGACAGTTGCGGTAGGAACCAGTCATAGCAACAAGCTATGCACTGATTCCTATTGAATGAGAGATCTAAAGATCTCTCATTCAAATCCCCTATGGGGAAAAGTAAAATAAAATGTGAAAAAGTGAAAAAAAGTAAAAAAAAGTGAAAAACAAGTAAAACACAAACACGAAAAATAAAATAAAAATACGTACACCGTCCTTTTCCCCTTTACAAACGCCAATCGGCCCCCAAAAAATCTTAAATAAATAATGTACCCATATTTGGTATCGCCGCGTGCGTAACGACCTGCCCTATAAATCTGTCATGTTAATTAACCCGTACGGTGAACGCCGTAAAAAAACAAAAAAACAAAAACAATCACAGAATTAAGATTATTGTTCATCCCGCAGCACATAAAATGGAATAAAAAGCGATCAAAAACTCCTAGAAACACCAAAGTTGTACCAATTAAAACGTCAGTTCATCCCGCAAAAAAAAAGTCCTTATACAGCTCTGTATACGGAAAAATAAAAATGTATAGCTCTCAGAAGATAGCGATGCATAAATATTGTTTTACACACTAAAAACACTTTTCTTTTTTTTTAAAGTGCTTCAACATAAAAAACTATATAAATAGGGTATCGCCATAATCGTAGCGACCCAAAGAGTAAAGATAACTTATCACGGATACTGCACGGTGAGCCCTGTTAAAAATAAAAATAAAAAACACTACTAGGATTGCAGTATTTTCTTCACCCTGGCCTCCAAAAAATGGATTTAAAAGCGATCAAAAAGCCTTGTCCCCCCAAAAATGATACTAATAAAAACGTCAACTCATCTCGCAAAAAACAAGTCCCTACACAGCTCCAAGCACAGAAAAATTTAAAAGTTATGGCTCTCAGACTATGGCGATGCAAAAACGTATTTTCCTGTTGAATAAAAGTGTTTTTATTGTATAAAAGCAGTAAAACATAAAAAAATATACAAATTGGGTATCGGTGTAATTGTATTGACCTGCTGAGTAAAGCTACCATGTCATATATACCGTACAGTGACCGCTATAAAAAATAAAAATAAAAAACACTACCAAGATTGCTGTATTTTGTTCAAAACATCTCAGAAAAACCTTAATAAAAACATAGCATCATATGCACCCCATAATGGTACCAATAAAAACTTCAACTCATCCCGCAAAAAACAAGCCCATACACAGCTCTGCACACAGCAAAATAAAAAAGTTATGGCTGTCAGAATAGGACAACATAAAAACGCAATTTTTTATAGACGTATTTCTACTGTGTAAAAGTAATAAAACAGAAAAAACTATATAAAATCTATATCATTGTAATTGTACCGACCCCCATAGTAAAGTTATCACATCATTTACACTGCACGGCGAATGCTGTAAAATTGAAACTCAAAAACAATGACCGAACTGCGTTTTTCCCCCCATTTTCATTGCCCAATGCTAAAAAAAACTATGGAACACCTGTGCATCCAAAATGCACAGTACACCCCTAGATGAGATCCCTGATGGGTGTTGAATCCAAAATGGGGCGACTTCTGGAAGGTTTCGCCTGTTCTGCTACTTTGGGGGCTTTGCAAATGCGACATGGCCCCACCAAAATCTGCGTTCCAAAAGCCAAATAGCGCTCCCTCCCTTATACGCCCTGCCATGCGCCCAAACAGCAGTTTACACCCACATGTAGGGTATTGCCGAACTTGGAAGAAATTGCTTAACAAAGTTTTAGGGTTCTTTTTTCCAGGATTCCTTGTATATATGAAACATTTTAAGCTAAAATTGCAGATTATTGAAAAAATTTTTTTTTTTAATTTTCACAGCCTTATGCTAAAAAAAATTTGTGAATCACCTGTGGGGTCTATATACTCAATGCACCCCTGGATATATTCATTAAGGGGTGTAGTTTCCAATATGCGGTCTATTTAGGGGTGTTTATTAAGTTTTAGCACCTTAGGGTGTCCCCAAACCTGAAATGGCGCCTAAATAAAATCGTATTGAAAATGAGACCCCAGAGTCCAGTAGGTGCTCCTCCTATTCTGGGGCTTATGGGTGAGCCAAATAATGCACTAGGGCCACATATGGGATATCTCTAAAAACGGCAGACCTGGGGGAATTGATATTAAGTTGCATTTACCTAGTCACATTTACCGTATTCCAGTGAATAATGGATAAATATTGAAAATCTGCAAAAAAAAGTGAAATTTTGAAATTTCACCTCCACTTTGCTTTAATTTTTGTGAAATATCTGAAGGGTTATCAAACTTCCTAATTAGTGTTGCAAATACGTTAAGGGGTCTAGTTTCTCAGATGGCATCACTTATGGGGGTATCTAACATGCAGGCCCCTCAAAGCCACGTCAGAACTGGAGTGGTCCCTAAAAAAAATGTATATTGCAAATTTTCTTGAAAATGTGAGAAATTACTACTAAATTTCTAAGCCCTCTAATGTCATAAAAAAAAAAGACATTTAAAAAACTATGCCACCTATAGTGGACATATGGTAGATGCGAGTTATAAACTATTTTGCGGTGAATAATTATCTGTCTTGCACGCAGAAATTTTGCAACTTTCAAAATCGCTAATTTTTCCAAATTTTCATGAAATTTTGATTTTTTCACAAACAAACAAGGATTGTATGGATAAAAATTTCTTACTAACTTAAAGCACAATGTGTCACGAGAAAACAATCTCTGAATCACAATGAATAGGTAAAAGTGTCAAAAAGTTATTCTCACATAAATTGACATGTCAGATTTCAAAAATAGGGCTGGGTCAGGAAGGCCAAAACAGGCTGGGTCCTTAAGGGGTTAAAGGTGGAAAATCTGCCTCTGAAAATCAGTGTTGTATCTTTGTCTGAAGTCAGCACTTACAAGTGCAGATTTTCTGACTTGGATATGACTCGGATTCAGCACATGAATCCGTTGTGTGAACATATGCTATGCTTAGAGACAATGTTTTGGTTATTAACAACAATAATAATATTTATGTATGCCACAATTTTACTCAGGTTGACCTGAACCAAAGCACTTGGATTTGTGTTGAATTTGACATTGACCTGAATCTGATGCTCAAAACTAAATATGAACAAAACTTTTATTTAGGTCACTTTAATGTTTACATTAAAAAAAGAAAACTTTGTAGATCAATAAGTCAGAGCATATATATTTTGCATCATTTGCATATGTAATTGAGAAAAAAAGGACAATGTCAACAATTAAAATGGTAGACATCCTCCTGTGCTAATAATGCCATCACATATCCCAGACATCGGGAGGGCTTCATGCCTGCCCTAATTCATCTTTTATTTTCTTGTTGTAGTGTTAGTGAATGAGGGGGTTCTAAATGTATATTCACTTTTTTTTGGAGGGAAAAACAGGACAAAACCCAGTGTGAAATATGTATTTGAGTACGTATTACATACCCAAATATGTACCCAAATGTAAAATATGTATTGTCGTATTTTACATATGTTATTGTATTGTGTTTTACGGATATGTACAAAGAACTGAACTGTCACTTCTTGTCCCGTTTTATTCATTTAAAAACCAATAGAAACAGTAGGGTACGTTTCTGCAGTCAGAAAACATATCCAAATATGTACTATTTGGATATGTTTTACGTATAGCATAAACGTATTCAACACATCGTGTGCACATACCCTTAGGGCTTGTTCACACGACGTTTTGCCGATCCACTTTTGGATCCGTTTTGTGCAAGCAAAGCGGATATGCAAAACGGATCTAACAATTGTCAGTGGGGATCAACATTTTCTTTCGATGGCAAAAGCGCATCGCCGTTCTCACGGGAGATCGGCGATGCGCTTTTGAAAGCTCTCCTGCACTGCGCTTTTCGGATCCGCTTTAAGAATTGACATGTCAATCTGCTCTGTCGGTCCCAAAGACGGATCTAACAATTAGCAGTGACTTTATCTCACTTCTGTCTATGCTGAACACGCAGCGGCGTTCAGATGAAAGATCACCGCTGCGTGTTTCAAAAGCTCCGCTCCGTCTTTAATATAATTGCATGTCAATTTTTTTCAAGATGGAGCCGAGCTGAGCTTTTGAAACACGCAGCGGTGAGCTGTCATCTGAACGCCGCTGCGTGTTCGGCATAGACAGCAGTTTAGATAAAGTCACTGCTAATTGTTTAGATCCGTCTTGGGGACTGACATGGAGTGTAAACTTCGTGTGAACAAGCCCTAATGCTTCTCACTTCTAAGAAATTTTTACTAATGTATCCAGTCTAATTGATTCTTTTAGCACTTTAGATCTAAGCTATATTGAGATGTTATGGACAACAGACAAGACAGGAGGGAGATTTGTACAGGATTTATATATTCAGTCAGACTGACATTAGTTTGTCATACTAGGATATGACTGTAGCATACCCTCAGCTGTAACAAGAATCAGGTCGGAACCTGCTTTCAGCCTATGGATGCATGTAAAATTTTGGGCCCTCATTTCTGAAACTGTTTAAAAGTAAGTCCTCGTTCACAGCGGCTTATTTCAGAACTGTATTTACAAGAGGATTGCCGATCGTAAATACGTTCTGAATCAGTTGAAAAATCAGTTGCAAATCAAGTGCACAAGTGTGGCACCGTATTCTGTACTGATTTCCCACGATTCACATCTACAATCATTGTAGGTGGGAATCCGTCCGTAAAATAATTGACTATGCACATTGTTTTTTTTCGTCCGGATTGCCGTCCGTCAATCCGCGGCGGCAATTCGGCAACCGGAACTACGCTGTCGTGTGAACGGACGATCCCGTATTTTCTATTGAAATCAAAAGAAAATAGGCTGTGACTTATGATTTCGGACGGATTTGGCCGACGGATTGACGATCGGCCAATCCGTTCGGTCAAATACGCGGCGAAATAAGCCGTGTGAACGAGGCCCTAAGACTGTCTCTGTTGCCCTTAGTAACCAATCAGAGCTCAACTTTCATTTTACCACAACACTTTAAAAAATTAAAGCTGACCATGGATTAGTAGCAAACAGCGCTATTTTTTTCCATCTAAACAACAAATCAAAGGATCCTTTTGTGTCTGCTTAAACCTCTGCTAACCAAGGGCCACATGTATGAAAACTGTCTAGGTCAAAACCACACTCTTTGTTTGCCCACAGCAACCAATCAGAGCTATGAGATGGGTGCTCGGATTGGTTGCTATGGGCAATAAAGGGAATTTTAGGCTTAGAAAGTTTTCATACATGTGGCTGTTTGCTTGAGAATTGAGCAGGCAGGAGAAACATGCAAAATTTCTCATAGTGGTGCACGCTATGCAATAGATTTTGCGCCTCTCACTTCGCCACCTCTTGCTCAATTTTGTCACATTTTGCTGCAGTTCAAGCCATAGTCCTTTCACTAAGGCAAGTCCTCGTTTTTAGACACTTGTTCAAAATGTATCTGTAAGGAGCAAAAATGTCTAATATGCTTATAACATACAGCATACAGTACATATAGCAAAGCATTTCGGGCCCCATGTATGAAAACGGTTTAGGTCTAAAACTCACTTTGTTGCCCATAGGTGTCTATGGGCAAAAAAGTGAGTTTTAGACCTAAACAGTTTTCATACATGGGGCCCATTGTTTCTGCTCAAGTTGAGGCCACATTCTGGTGCATTTAGCTTAGCAATGTACCCTATTGTTGTTGTTGGATGGATAAGAAAATAAAAAGTCAATCAAATTACAAAATCGTCAATCTGTTGGGAATCCAGGTATAAACTTGGGGCGACATGTATGAACGGGGCCGCGGCAGTTTTCTGCCGTAATTTGCAGAAAAAAACTGTCATTGCTCCCGTCCGACATATTTATAGAAGGTCTTTTGCACGTCCGACCCCCTCGACGGTTTTATATGCACCAATTCTTAGGGGCCATGTTGTGCCACATTCATAAAATTAGACTGTGTCTCAACATAATATGGCACACAAATGTTGTACTAATCCATGCCAATTTCTGACTGGCGAGGGAAATTTTGGCGCATATTTTGGCACATGTTACACTAATCTATTGAGAAGTACGACTGTCTAGTCTGCACCCTTAATGCCTGGGTCTCTCTCGTTTTTGCATTTAATAAGAATATACATTTTTGAACTTGCTTTGTGGTGAACTACAAAAATGACTATGATTTTAACTGCTTGCTGTCCGGCAAAGTGTTACATTTCCTGCTTAGCTCAATAGCATGCCAGTCATATCATCAGACCTGAAATCAGCCTGAATTATTGGTATAAAGGAAATAAATAATGATGAGAGCTATTAGCAGAGGTGGACCCCCCGAATCATTAGCCATACCCACACTGCACTTTCCTTCTCACTAATTTATTAATTGCAAAATATATAATAAAGCATGCATTAAGGAAATGAAGAGATATTTCAAGTGCAGGTCTATTAAAAAAAAAAAAAAAAAAAGCTCTTCATTTTATTCAAGCAAACTATTAGTATTATTAACAATGTAACATTATTCTCACCGGCCTAATTACCGGCTCTGACCAATGTTATATTTATCATGACTAAACAAATTAACGTAGATTATTAATATTTAACTCTAATTATTATAAATGATATTCATTTTGTGTATAATAGGGTGACATAATGGGTGTCTTCATCGCTAACAGCCTCTCCGCTGCAGGAGGTCTACCATTAATCGCTGCCCTGTCTTCTTCTGGAAGGGTTAATTCTTGCCAGTGTGGGACGCCAGGCGAAGGAGATGTAGGCAGAGAACCTTCTAACGTAAAATCAATAGAAATTGTTCCCCCTTGTCAGCCATAAGAAGCTGAATAGATTTTGTGTAAGATGGAATAATTTACTAAAAACATCTCTTAACGTCAGTACTGCCTTTCTCAGGGCTGTGAAATGAGTCATCGGCACAGTGGATTATTTAAAGCACTGTGTGTGTCTATAACCATGTATATATACACGTTATTATATATTGAAAAACTGTCTGCTGTACTCCCCAGCCTCTTATAATCCACAGAGAAAGGACGCACTGGGGTTCCCTTGTGGAAATTTAGCAAAGAAAAATCAGTAATGCTCTTAGAATCAAACAATAAATCCTCAACTTATTTGCCAGCACATTTAATTAAATATTTTGAAAAGAAAACCCCAGGTGATTGATTTGCTTACTGTATTGATCCACTATTGATTCCTGCTAACCCAGCTGTGGTATGTGTTAAACAGCAGCACTGCTCCCGGATGATTGCCGTTGAATTACATCTCATCTCAAATACTTGCAAATAAAAAAAAAATTCCGTTTACATATAGAGGCTCTGAAAATATTACTATTGCTAGACCTGGCTGTGGCAGTAAAGTTAATGATACTTTTATAGGTGCATTTTCTTTCACAATATAAATCAACATGAGTTTAGTTAGAATTTTCATTATAACTTTGCGTATCGAACATTTGCAGGCTTAGCGAGTGGTCCATTTCGATTTAGTTAGGGCTTCTGCGACTGTCTCATGAACACAATGTGGCACATTCACAATTTGTTCAACGACAGCTTTATACTGCTGGGGGCGTAATTCCAGCCCCAAAATTACGCCGTGTGCCGGGGCGGGCGGGAGCGGGGGAGTCGAGCGGTGGGCCGGCACTTCCGTGCCGGCCCATAGAACAGTCATTGCTAGGCGGCGCGTATACGCCGCTATAAAGTGACCTGTCAAATTATCGTCCCCCCTCGCCGTAATCGCCGAGCAGGGAGAGGAGACGTAATGCAAAGTTCTCTACGAGAACTGTGCATTACCTTAGTTACTGGGACGGATTCAGCCTGCAATTGGCGCACTCCGGCGCGTAATTACGGACTGAATTACGTCCCAGAATAAGCCGTGTGAACATGGCCTTACTGTTGTGGTCTAAAAATTAGATGGTGTAAACTTAGGCTGTTTAAAATGCACTAAGGGCGCATCCCCACGGCAGTGGACAAATACCGGCCGGTTTGCCAGCCAGTATTTGTCCTGTTTTGCGGCCGTGGGGTGGGGGGCGGCTTTTCTCCGTGATGAGCGGAGAAAAGCCGTCCCCCCTCCCATTGAGAAGCACACGGGTATTCCTCCGGATTTTTTTGGACGGAAGATGTGCTTCTACAATGTTTTGCGCAGCCGGACCCCCGGCGGCAAAACCGTCAAGCCGGCGGCAAAACCCTGCAGTGTGGACTCTGCACGGGTTTTTCCATAGAGCTCATTGTTGCTCGCTCATTATTCGGCCGGGTATTTTTTCCAGGCGGTCTGAAAGAACCGCAAACCGCTGAAAAACCGTCCGAAAACCCGTGCAGTGGGGACATGCCCTAAGGATACATGTATGAATCCCTGACAGCAGATAGCCAGTTCTAAATGACTTTAAGGCCGTGTATAAATAGCCCAGAAATATATGAACCTGTTCTGTTCTGCAGTCAAGCATACAGGGCGCCAAGTCCCCCCCCCCCCCCACCCCCCCCCCCTAGTGCCAATATGACAACTCAGCCTCAGGCAGACCACCTTTACCCTGGTCTGGCTGTCCTAACTATTCTGCGCCTAGATTTGGCATCAAAGAATCATTAATGTGTCTACTTCTATGAATGTGGTGCGCCATGCCCCCAGAACAGCCCAAATCTTTGGCGCTTTAAAAAGTGTTTTTGGCGCATTACAAAGGGAATTATCGTACCTAAGTTTGGAGTTGCAATCTGATCATACATTCTTTGTTTCACAGTGGCAACCAGAAAAACTGGCACAGCCCCATTCATAAATGTCGCCCTTTATCTCTATCACAGTGGCTTGGCTTGTGCTGTTTAAACAATTAGTACCTCTTTAGACTGCTCTAGCGTGTTTAGACCAATCATTAGTTGGCTAACTTGGCACCAACATTCTATGCCTGAATTTAGGTACACAGGGCGACATGTATGAAATTTGGCGTTTAAATGCCAAATATCATGCGAAAAATTATAGCATAGAATGCACTTGATTAATGAACCTGCTCTACAGCAGGTCATAAATCAGGCGCATTCTGGCGCTAGTACGACATTTCTGGCTCAGTATATCACTTTGAAAGTGGTTTACCTGTTACATCAGTAATGTGCCTAGAAATGCCGTAGTAAAGTTATAAATCTATAGCTTCGCTACGGTTCTAAAGCGCCCGACCCCTCCCCAGCACAGCCCACACGAAAATCCAGGCCATTACAAAGTGCCTAACGGAGCGAGCTATTAATCAATCCTATAATGGCGTGCAGGCCATTTAAAAATGTAGTAAACAGGGCTGCGCTGGATATTGGACTGAAAAGATGCCAGATATCTGGCGCAGCCCCGTTCATACATTCCGCCCAGAATGTCATCCCCTTTCCTACAAAGCCATGCCCACATCTGGATAAGCCATATCCCAATTCGGGAGAGTTGCAAAAAGTGTCAAAAACACATAGCAAATATTTCTGCGACAAAAATGTGCTCAAAAGGACTAATTTTTGATTGGCCATATGGATCTACATAAACACGCTCTACAATTAAGACATAGAATACACATAATAAATGTATCTTCTCCAAAAATGCACTAAAATGCTACTTTATGGTACTTTTTATGACGTATTTTTGTCACAACCACTGTAATAAATATGCCCCAATGTTTCTTTATGTGTGTTTTATTACATTTCAAGAATTCTAACATGGCCTCCATCCATTTTTTGGCCAAACTTTGCTTTACAGCATTGTACATAGATATGTATATCGTGAGTAAATTGCGAAAGAAGAAGTATAAACATAGCAGAAAATCCAATGCAGGGATAGTGCTTACGATATTCATTTAGAAATTGCAGTAGTTACAGATGCCACTAGTAGTTCCTAAGGCAAGGTGAGTGTTAGCACCAGGTACATTTGGGCAGATGGCAGGCAGTCCATATAGATCTATATAAACAGCTCTATATTTGAGACCTTAGGTACACATAGGCCTTTGACAAAAAAAAAGGGTGTCCTGCAACGCAAATCAATAGCGCTAAAATGCTTCCCTCATGTGGTGAAATTTTAAACAACATATTTCCTGTGTGCAACAAGGAAAGTTGCCCCAATGTTTCTCTCTGTGGGAGAAGTCGCATGACATTTCTAGAATTCCAGCATGGCCCCTATATTGTGTGATCAAACTTTGCTTTATAGCAATGCACATAGGTATGTACAGAGTCAATCTTGCAAAAAAAAAGCATAAGCATAGCAGAAAATCCAACGTAGTGATAGTGCTTGCCATATTCATTAATATAGTGCAGCAGTCACAAGTGGTTTCAGAGTTTCATAAGGCAGGGTTAGTGTCAGCACCATTTAAATTTGGGCAAATGCCTGGGGAACCATATAGATCAGGGGTTCCCAAACTCCAGTCCACGCCCCACCAACAGGTCATGTTTTCAGGATATCCCACAGAACGCACTGACAATAATAAGTCATCCCCCTTTGCAGACATAAATTGAAATCACTTGTGCACAAGCTAAGAAAGGCCAGAAAACAGACCTGTTTTGGTGGGGCGTGAGGACTGGTGTTGGACCCCTGATATAAAACTACATAACTGTGCTCTGTACTTGAGAAGTGGGTAAACAAGGGCCCTGCTAAAATTCTGTAGCCCAAGAGTAACTCTTTAGAAGAAGACATTATTAGGACAGGTATGTGACAGGACTAGGCCACCTATATATGGCAAGATATTGACGTATATGTATAAAAGACTAGAACTATCATTAGACAAAAAGTTACCAAAAGTTTATGAAGTTTTTGAACACTCAATAGAAGAATAAGAACCGCCTCCATGTGTGGTTGACACATTATTCCTATGTAGTGGAACCCGGTGGAGGATTTTCTGTAGAATTTTCAGTTCAGAAGATATTTTAAGCTAACCAGGTGATGTATATTTTAGTATGAGCTTCGTTATATGCGCACATCCCCCCCCCCCCCCCCTCTAACTCTGTTCCCATCACTTAAAGAGACGGAGACTCATTTCATACTTATACAATGCATTGCATTTATGACATGATAATAAACCAGCATTGTGTTGATACACAGCCACCTCTGTCTTATGCGTATAAAGTCGCCAAACAGGAAATTTAAACTGTTCCATAAAAGATTGAGTAATGTTTTCAAAACGCATATAGCAATTTGTTTAACCTACATAGTACAATGCACAATGTGTATTCATTAAGCCAGCAGTTTGGTGCTGTGTTTATTAGTATATATTGTTTTATTTCTGCACTATCAATGCAGCATAAATCAAATAGGCGATTAGCTCCTTTGTGTATTATTTTCAAGGTTAACCCGTTCACTTTCAGAGGGTCTAGAAATAAGAATCAGAAGCAAAGCACTTGTCTTTCTAGCAGCAATAGCTTTAGAGGACCAGTCAGTAATGGGTTTTGCCATGGCCCTCTCTCTTCTATTTACAGAATAAAAGCCACGGTAAACTCAGTGGCTTCAGGGATTCAGATTCCTATCAAGGTTTTATCAACCCTATTTTAGTGCGGCATTGATCCTTACTGAGAATCTAATCTAAACTATGAAGCCCAAATAACAACTTCATTACCTGCGCAGTTCTGATTGGAGATTCCTAATGCCAAGATTAGTGGCAGTCAGCCTAACCTGCCAACATTGATTTGCTCTGTGAAATCACTTGTTAAAAAAAGACGAAGAAAAATCATGTTTGCTTGGTACTTGAACAATCTTTGTGTTTGTTTTTTGTTTTTCCCACTCCCTCCTTCCTTCTCTTCGCTTTTATCAAAGCATTGATTAAGCGCCCGAATCACCGGGAAGAAAATAAATTGTGGATTTTTCTTTCTACCTGTATTTATTCTTATTTCAAATGTTTTGTATAAGCAACAGCGTAAAAATCAATGTCTGCTTTCTATTTTAGCCCAGAAAAATGCTGCCGTGGCAGGCAGGGAATGATGGTTTCACAGCTAGTTAGCTGTAAGTAAAAGATACATTGAGCCTATCCTGCAAGAATAGACAGCTCATTTATATAGTTTTTCAGTACAGATTACCCAGGTTAAATAAATGAAACAGACTCTTATGCTCAGCCATCACAAACAGGCAGAGAAATGGATGAACCCATTTTGCTTAATGCATACATGAATGTTACACCAGTTCCCCCCATGGTAAGGTGAGAGGTTAATGAAATGCTCATTTCACTGAGCCATATTGTTTTGTTTTCCTGCAAAGTTCTGATAAGTAGCTAACCAACCAAGCTTGTAATTACAATCTTACAGAAACCAGGCAGATCTGTATATAAATCTCACCATCCAATTACAAGATGTAATAATTTTGCACTCAAGCTGGTAATGAGGTCTAATACGCGAGCATTTGATAATCCCTACTGGATGCTGCCTTGATCAGATGTTGGCTTTGTAATTAGACTGGCAGAAAATCATTATTTCATGTTCAAATAGAAAATGAGGTTGGTGGGAAGTTAATTTCTCTACGCTCTGTGAAGCGTAGACAAGAATTTAATGATTTAATTACAATTGTAAGCTCTTTGCATGAGACTTAAATTGAGCTGAGATTTTTTTTCACACTGTGTCATGTTAGTAAGTGGCCGTATGAAAGCTTTTGACATTGCATTGTAATGACAGGGCTGCCCAGTGTTTGCATTTGATAAAAAACACAACCTGTCTTGTTGTGTATGGAGAGAAGCTTGCAGGTAGCGGGAACATGATGCTGACGGAGAGGTCTCTGCTGATCCTATAAAGAACAGATCGCTTGTCAGAGGAAGCTTGTCATCCCCTCATATTTCAGAAATGGTCCCTTCTCCTTTCTGATATGTGCTGATGGATTACTTTCAGGCACTATATATATACTGTAATATATATGTATATACATATAAATATATACACACATATATATATATATGTATTATATATATATATATATATATATATATATATTATATATATATATATATGTCCGTTAATCCTACTAGTTCAAGGCCCCATAAAAATGTAAAACGGGGTCCCCACCTCCCATCTGCAATACTGGTTATGGGGTGTTTATGAGCTCCCTAACACTGTGTGTGTATGTATATATATATATATATATATATATATATATATATATATATATATATAATTTCTTCAACTGATTTTGCCCTTTAAGTTGTGGGACCCTTGTATATTGTCATCATGAGTATCATACATAAATATACCACTTTCTGGCTCTAATATACTCACATATTTTACAAAGAATATAAGGTAATATCAAAATACAGGATGAGCACAAAAACAGTCCTTAATTTCCAATAAATATGGACTATAATTTTATTGGAAAAATTCTGCGGGAGAGGAAAGAATTTTGTTAAGAATATGTATCTGTGGGTACCATTGGAATAACAAAAAAGTGTTATTGTACTCACCCTCTATATTGTATATATAGTATATACAATTTCCAACAATTGTTCTAGTTTTAACATGGTAAACTAAATGACTAACAAATTTGCAGTAATGTTTAGGACCAGAGGCATAACGTGAAGCTGAGGAGCCCACATATGAAATCTGTAGCAGGGCTCCCACCTACCTGGTATAATAATGGAGTGTAATTGTTATATGACAGAGGGGCCTTTATACAGGCCCCTTCTAACATCAAGGCTTGAAGGCCCCGTCTTGCAACTAATATTTGGTTTTCTAGTAGAATCATTATTCAAGAGCTGATTTTGCCCTATACATTGAAGGACCAATTTTATCAATATCACTTATAAATAAACCCTTTCAAACCTGCAATATAGTCACACATATTACAGACAAGGAATCTAAATGAACATAGAAATATAATAGCATGTACAGGCAGTCCTCGACTTACACCGTTCCGACTTACATCTGTCCCCTAGTTACAAATGGAGACCTATGGCACATGCTGGCACTTGTAGCTTCATCTTCCACAGCAGATAGTAGCTATGGAATGATAAGTTCCAGCATGTCACAGCAGCACACGAAGTGAAAATGAGGTGAAATCTTTTTAAACAGGGGCACAGACAGCAAAACAAATGTAAAAACCCTTCCCTGCACTATCCAAAACTAAATAAAAAACCTTTTGTAGCGGAGTTACATTTAATAAAAATACCTGTTCTGACTTTCAACTTAAGAACAAATCTACAGTCCCTATTTCATTCATAACCCGGGGACTGCCTGTATGTTTTTTTCTCATTATCGCACAAGGCAGGTTTCCTGGCCACATAAAATTGACCGATAATTTAAAACTATACAATCAGTGACTATTATTATATGCATAATATGATAAAATGTAGTCAGCATACAGAAGGTTAAATAAATTATTATAACCATTGTCACTATCGTACTTCTTCAATTCCTGATCTTCTCATCATAAAAACATTGCAACAGTTATTGTCCTACAATCAGTGGTAACATACTTGTGATCCTTGTCAGCTTGTCTATGTCGTCTTGCATTAAAACACAACATACCTGGTTTCTCCCGGTAATGGAGCTACAGCAATTCCAAAGATGCTCAGAAAAGGTTGAAATTAAATGGGAGTTAATTGATTTGCTGAACTATGTTACAGAACTCATGTGTGGTGAATACGAGTGTGACTCTTTGTGGTGCTAGGAATTATTATGTATGATTGTGATTCATTTCATTTCACCCTCTCTGACAGTAAGATGCCTTCATAGTTAAGATGCACAAAATGTCACTCAACATAAGAACATTTTTCTCCTGCTTAGCATTTTCTTTAGCCTAAAATGTGGCACGGCTGCCCTCTTTATTATGCCATATATCTAAAAGATAAATATGTCTCTTACTGGACACCAGAAGAGCAGTCTGTAAGCAGCGATTATCCAGCGTTTTATTCATGTATATTTAGGAGATGGTAATGAGAGGGTTTTGCATTGTTGCATGAAAATAGTCAATTCCCAGCAGTTTTGATAGAAATGGATAACTAAGTGTCCAGCGACAGCTGTGCTTAGAAATGATATTCCCACTTAGCATTGCATTCTGCCTCTCAATAACCAGCAATTTGATAAGGTGAACTTCTGCCACAGGATTTAACTCAGTGTTTTGTCAAATGGTATTTTTTTCTGACAGTAGCGCAGCTCAATATCGTATGTGTATGGTATGGATAATATTTTAATTAAGGCATCATTACACCAGCTACAGTATGTACCATTGGTCATTGATGTATTTATATGAAGACAATCCACATACTTGGTACTGGTATATCAGATCTATGATCCATAATTGTGTATTTTTACTTTTCCAGAGAAAATATTTATTTATAGTATTGTAGAAAGTGTTCAAAAATAGTGGTTATAGCTAGTAATGCAGATAAACTGAAAATGAATGTTCATTGTGGACTACATATTGACTTGAATTGTTTGCCAGGAAAACAGCTAAGGTTTTTTATGCTTTATTCTCCTTTCAGCCTTAGTAATATTGTTATCAATCACTTTTGATTGGGCTAATTCCCTTATCTGTAGACTCATTTTCTGCCTGGCTCACTTACTTTCTAGTGTCTGACCTTTTTAGCCTTGCCGTTGGAGGTTGTGACTTCCTAAACCATAGCAGAATAATACTTTCACTGCTCAATGGTTTATCTTCTTATATGTTACCTTTTGTTTAGTGGTTTTGCTGACCAACACTCTAAGAACTCATTTCAATGGCTGTCCCCCTCTTTCTTTCAGTCAAATTGTAAAATAGATGGGAGAGGCTGCACATGGGATGAAACCTAAAAACCTAGATCTGTCTTAAACTGGAGCCCACCTTCTTTTTTTGTTACGTGTTTTTTTTTTTTATTGTAGAACGGAAATTATCATCAAAAAGTTTGGATTTTCCAGTAATCCCCCAGTTTTAAGTGCCCCTAATTATTATCCCCATCTTAATTATTTGTGTGAGGGTGCTAAAGCAACTGTCTTGTATATTTTATTTTATTTCATTATTAGATGTTTGTAATATAGAAATAATATGTATGTTCTTTTTTATGTTGTAGTTTTTATTTCATTATTGTCTATATTTATTTTAGATTTTATGAAACCTTCCCTGAGGGCAACCCACTTTTCTTCTTGTATTGTCTTTAGACAGTGCAGCAGGGTGTTTGCGCCTCATGGCAGTTAAAATGAATGGAAGTCAACTGGCAAAGAATTGATACAGATTATTTTGGTCTCCAGGAGGTGATGGAGCACTGCCCTCCCCCCAGAGACCAGGGAGTGACAGGTGAGATGCATACAAAGCCTTATCTATGTGTAGAGAGTATAGAATAAATCATCCAGCAGTAAAAAAAAGAGTTGTTATTAACTCAATCTCTCATGATGATGCAGTAACTCTGGTTATCCTGCCCAAACCTATACAGAACAGCTGACAAGTACTCCAATGGCCAGTGTGAAAATTGGAACCACACTCACAAGGTTGGGTACAAATTCTGATGTACACTTTTTAAAGACCAAATAAAACTCTAATCACATTAATCATACACACTTCTGTAGACTTCTTACACTAATCATCTTGTGTGATGACCAATCAGCCTCAGCGTCATGGTAAGCAGATGAGCTCTCAACAATTACAATTATTAACCTACTTTTAACATAAATTACTAAACATTGCAACAAAGCCACATGTGAAACAACTAAAACCAGAAATCGGCACACTGATTCTCTATTAATATCCTACCTTATTGAAGCTTGTATCACTTTAGGAGGCTTAGTACTAATACAGGGAAACTTACTGAGAGTTATTTAGCAGTGGTGTATCCCTAACCATAATCTAATGCTTTTATTTTACGCAAATCAAAACTAAATTATATACTTATAACTGGTTGTAGTTGTTGAGGGTATCAACATAAAAACTGGTGAAGCAATAGTTTTGATTCGGCACTGCAGACTACTAAGTACCAGAGCTCCAACCTCTTAACCCTGGACTTGGCTCATTAGTCATTAAACAGCAAGACCTAGGTAAAGTAATAAAACCCATGTAAAATAATAAACAATTAAGAATATTTAAAACAAAATATGTGATTGTTGGTGGCTATAGCAGCACTAGCACCCCCCCACAAAAGCCTGAGGTATTTATTATGAACCATTTAACATAATTTATTAGATTTTTCCCAGACTTGTAGAACCATTTTGGCTTCATTTCTGACTTTAAGACAGCCCAAATGTATATTTTTTAGGTTTAAAGGCATATATTAATGACATGATTGGTGCTTTCTGTACACTATTTTACAGACTCAGTAAATGGTGTCATATGGCTGGCAATATTTAATGCAGTAACCACCACAGCTCTTACGTTTCTTTTCCAGATATGGACCCATTTGATATATAGAACTGCTAGATATAAGAAACAAGTGAAATCATTCTTCTAAGGATAATTTACCTCTGTACTTTAAGATACAGATTTTGCTCACCCTTCTATACTTTCATTATTTTATCTTATAATATTTTATTACATTCCATCAATTATCCCTCTCAGGTTAAGAGGTGGTCTTTTGATATCTGATTTTCTGATGCATTTTTAAGACATAAAGACATCATATTTTCTATAAGCCAAACAAGCTGCTTACACAGAGTTGCTCTTACTCTTCTTGACCAAATCCTTCAATATAATATATGGCTAACCTTTTATTTGTATAGACATAGTTTCCCCGGTGATAACAGCTGATTGCTGGTGTCACAGAAGCTAGACCTGTGATGGTCAGCTGACTGTTTGGGTGGCTCTAATTTACTTAGGGGTGATCTCCACTAGGCAACCTGTTTAACTGAAAATGTATTCCCTTTATTTGTGTAGGAGGAACGGAGAATATACAGGCAGCCCTATTAAACAACTTTATGCCATAAAAAATGTCCTAGATAGTAGCACATTTGGTTAAGAGTTAGATCATGCCAACACCATGAACTCTAGAGTGGGAGGGATGCGTTTCATTGACTGATTTCTGGGCGACATGAATGAAACTTGGCACCAACATGCTAGTTCTACATCAATATAGGGGAGTGTAGAATAAGACAATATGTATGTGGGTTCATAAATCTGGTGTGTAGTATGCTTTTCATGGCATAGCATACAGTACCTTTGCCATATAACTTTGACACATATCTTTGGAGCTTTCAAAAGTGCCATGTTTGGCGCATAATGCACCAAGTTTTGTTTTCGAACAGGGCTAAGACAGTTTTTTTTGGCTTACAGCACGCCAGAAAACTGGTGCAGAACTGTTCATACATGTTGTCCTATGTCTTCAGATTTTTTGTAAACATTTTCAGCAAAGTTGTTTAATTTTATTATTAGATTAGAACATTCTCTTTTTCTGGCCATTTTGCGAGTTTAATTTAATCAACAAATGTAATGCTCCAGGTTCTCAACTAGCTGAAAGAAAGGTCAGTTTTATAGCTTCTCTAATCAGCAAAACTGTTTTCAGCTGTGCTAACATACTTGCACAAGGGTTTTCAAAATATCCAATAGCTTTATTACACAGTTAGGCCGTGTTCACACGGCTTATTCCCGACAGATTTGTGAGCGCAATCCGGCTCACAAATCCGCCATGAATGAGGGGCAGGACGGGGGCGGGCCGGAGCGCGGCGGGGGCGCCGCTCCCCGGCCCCATAGACTTGCATTATCCATGGCGCGTATTGCGCCTGGATAATGTGCATGTCTCTTTCTCCCCGCCCGGCGGATTCGCAGAGCGAGTAGGAGCGACGGAATCCACTGTTCTCTATGAGAGCAGTGGATTACCGTAATGACTCCGACGGGTCGGCGCCGTACTGAAGCGCAAATCCGGCGCGCAGTACGGCGCCAATCCACGGCAAAATAAGCCGTATGAACGAGGCCTTAGCAAACGCAATGTACCATTAGGGGCCGTTCACACGGCTTATTTGGCCGCTGACTGGAGCCGTACTGTGCGCCGGATTTGCGCTGCAGTATGGCTCCAATCCGTCGCAGTAATTACGGTAATCCACAGTTCTCATAGAGAACTATGGATTCCGTCGCTCATTTCCGCTCGGCGAATCCGCCGAGCGGGGAGAAAGTCACCTGCACATTATCCAGGCACAATACGCGCCGTGGATAATGCATGTCTATGGGGCTGGCGGGCAGCACCCCCGACCCGCCCCTGCCCCTTCTTCAAGCCGGAATTGCGAGCGCAATCCGGCTCGCAATTACGGCTTGAATAAGCCGTGTGAACACGGCCTTAGAACACTGGAGTGATGGTTTTTGGAAATGGGCCTCTATACACCTATGTAGAGATTGCATTAACAACCAGATGTTTGCAGCTAGAATAGGCATTTACCACATTAACAATGTATAGGGTGTATTTCTGATTCATTTAATGTTAGCTTCATTGAAAAAAACTGTGCTTTCTTTCAAAAATAAGGAAATTTCTAAGTGACACCAAACTTTTGAATGGTAGTATATATGCCTGAAAGAGTCAAGATGTAAATTATTTTCAGGTGCGGCAAAAATTACGAAAGTAAAATAAACGTCATGACAGTGCGTACTTTACGTTGCAGTCTATGAGGAGTGTGTAGAGCATTGTTTTGGGTATATTTCGGGAAAATATGCACCAAAATACAGTACGTACCAAAATACACTGTGTGAACATACCTTTATTTTCTCTATATTTATATTTTGTAGTAAATGTAATTTTTTTTTACAAAAACAGAAGATTTTGCAGTCTGGTATTAATAATCATTCTTGACCAATGCACATCACTCACATCATGAACTGAAGCCATGTAAACAGGAATATTTCAGTATTGTTCTTATTAATTCCTGCCATCCACTCATTTTATTTTATTTCTTGTGGTTTATGAAACAAATCAATACTTCGTAAGGAAAACATGACATTTAGATGCACCACCAAGAACAAACTAATAAGACACATGTTATTTACCAGCGTTTCGCTGCAGTTCTACTCCAGCATTGATAAAAGGGGGCTACAGCGCTCTTGCTTTGTATACACTGCACCCACCTCAGCGTTGCACGGGTTAATTCTTGCCAAGAGTTTGGCTTGTACATAGACCATATTATGCTGCTGTGTGTATGTTGTCAGTTAGCCCACTGACAAGCTAAATTAGTAGAATAAACACAACAACCCTGAAAGTTAGCCAGTTGCATGCAAATCTGTCAATTTCTTGGATCCTGTCTTTTTACAAAATGTATGGTTTATTTATGACTTGTTGAGAGGAATTCTGAATATTTCACTATGGTGCATGCTAGGCATCTGGTCTTTAATCTGCTCATGATATGCGCCATGATTATATATCAATGCAAGATCACATGTAAGGTTTCTTTGAAGCAAGAAATATCAGAGAGGACTGTAAATATATGACATTTAAAATTGTGTCTTAAACTGCATATGGGCTTTCTGCCTTCATACGTGCACATACTCTATGCAAGAACAGCTTATTCATTGTATAGTACAAAGTTTAACACATTTTACATATTCCTAATGTGTCGGTTCATCACCACTTTAAGATCTTTGCTTGTGTTCACTTGGAAATTATTTCACACAGCTATAGTTACACTACAGTATATCAGTGCATGTAAGAACTGGAATCTGGAACATAAGAAATATTTTGCTGCTGCCTTAGAGCAAATCTGTCATTATAAATACAAATCTACTCTATGTGCCAAAAAATGTGCAAAGTTCCATGCAATGAACTGGCCTAAAATTTGAAGTGAATACTGCAACTAAAACTGTTTGAAAAAACGACTGAAAACAGGTCCCATAGACTTTAATAGTAAAAACTTCATGTTGTCTCCATAGAACGTTTTATTTTCTGCTAGTTTTTGCTGCTGGTCGTTTTTTGAAACATGTTTCAAACAACGACTGAGCAGAGCAGAAAATTTACTACTGGAGGCTAGATAGAGCGCGTGGCGTTTTTTGGCACTTCTTTTTCAGAAATCAATAGCATTTATAATGCATTTATAATGCTGTGCATTTCTGCAAAAACACACCAAAACACACTCCTTTTTTCAGCAGCTTTTGACAGGCAGTGGACCAAAAACTCAGTTTTATGAAAGTTTTTAGGATTTGGTTTTCAGTGAGTTTTTTGTCCAATGCAGTGTAGTATTAGCCAAAATGTACAACAAATGCAGCACTGTGTGTAAATGCTGCCTTATGAGTCATAAGACCAAAGCTGCTTTTTTTCTGCCTCACTTAGCAGAACATCTACAATTATTATTACAACTACTCTCACTCGAATATGTCTCTGCTCAGTTCCATACCATTTCGACTGAATTTGTAAATTTAGCTTTAGTCCTGACCTCAACTGTAATACTAAGCCCCGGTTAACACGGATTATTCAAGACGTAATTGCGAGCCGGATTGCGCTCACAATTCCGGCTTGAATAAGGGGCAGGTGCGTAGGGCGCGGCGGGGGCGCGGCCCGCCGGCCCCATAGACTTCCATTATCCACGGCGTGTATTGCGCTTGGATAATGTGCATGTCAGTTTCTCCCCGCCCGGCGGATTCACCGAGCGGGAAGGAGCGACGGAATCCACTGTTCTCTATGAGAACTGTGGATTACCGTAATTACTGCGCGGATTGGCGCCGTACTGCAGCGCAAATCCGGTGCGCAGTACGGCTCCAATCCGCGCCGAAATAAGCCGTGTGAACGGCCCCTAACACTAAATTTAATGGTTAGCTCCGATCGTGGCTGCACTCTCCGCACTGTGAGGGTGCCAGGTGTGAACACTACAACTCTGGGACTGTGTGACCCAGTGATGCTGCTGTGCCATGGGAGGACCCCTGGGCCCGGTCGCAAGTGCTACTGCTCTGACCACTATAGCTATGACACTGGTTCCTGAGCTGGGCCCAGCATCTGTTAGACATATATGGCACATCCTTTTGAATAGGCCATAAATGTCCGAAGTCCAAATACTCTTTTAATCTTAAATAAATCTGCTCTATTGCTTCTGCTGCAGTTTGGTACTAAAGCCATTTGTTGTAATGATGTAATCTGGCAGTGGGACTTAGAGTATGTTCACACAGCGTAATTTCGGTGCGCATTTCGCCGTGTATTTGCGCTCTAATACGAGCAAGATGCGCGCCGAGATGACGGTAATCCATAGTTCTCATAGAGATAAGTGACATGTCAATTATTCACGGTGAATACATGCCGCAATACATAGTGTGAACATACCCTTATGGGTCTATTCAGGCACCTGGATGCAATTGCTGCCTCTGAATTTCCTATAGCTACACTCCTGCTATAAGTAGTGAATCTTTAAGTATGGAACTTATATAAGACAAGGAAGGCTAAAATGTGGATCAGTAATAGAACTCTATTGTCTTTTGTGGAGAGAAATATAGTTCTATAATTGTGAATTATAGGAAACAATACATATTTTACAGTTTTGCTTTTCTAATCCTTATAAGCATAAAGCAGTGTTTAAAGGGACTGTCCACTTAGGACAATTCCCAGTTGCTGGAAGCCTCTTTTGATAGCTGATCACAAAGCATCACTGGTTACGGGAAGTCAATAATCACACAAATCTCATTCAGATCAGTAGATTGTTTGAGTAAAGTAGGACAGGTCCTCTAGAGCAAGAGATACTTTATATAACCACTGTCCTCTTTAGATAGCAAGTAGAGTTTACCTCTCTATTAAATGAGGTTGTCCATTCTATTAAAAAACTGCCTGCTGGTCGAGGAGTGGTTGAACTAGAAAAAAACTATCAGTCCAACTTTAAAAATACACTCCGTTGCTGCTGGTGCTCCCAATGATGGCATCAAGATCAGGGGCGTAACTATAGGGGGTGCAGAGGTAGCAGTCGCTACCGGGCCCTTCAGCTTGAGGGGGCCCAAATGCTCTTCTGCCACATAGGAAGACACCATTGTTATAAATAATGCATGGTAGCTGGAGGGCCCAATTTCACTTTCTGCATTGGGGCCCAGGAGCTTCAAGTTACGCCTCTGATCAAGGTCATTAGTCACATGATGATGCAGCCAATCACAGGCCTCAGCTGCCCTGTGCCATTCAAATAGGAAGAGTCTGCTGAGGTCTGTTAATGGCTGCAGGCACATGTGGATGATGAACATGATGTCATTAGTGGGGAGCACTGGGAGGAGCAGCGGCGCTAGTGTAGAGTGGGTTTCAGTTGTGAGTAAATTTTTCTCTATTTTAATCCCTCCCCCGACCAGCAGACAGTTTCTTAATGCTATGGACAACCTATTTAACTATCGGGCCTTGACAATTGGATAGCAGTTATAGGAACCAGTGTTATACATAGCTATAGTTCCTTGATCTGCAACCTGTTGCTTCCAAGCTGCTGCTACAGCTACAACTCGCAGTTGTAAGAGCAACTGCTGCTGTTGGGAGTTGTAGTTTTGCCCAGTTGGAGAATCAGATTGTTGGAGACCACTTTTGAGGGTAAATCTATTACAGGTATCTAAAGAGAATTTTTATTGTTTGCTTATTTTCTGCCATTTATTATAACACATATGGCCAACTTTAGCATAATGACATTGACAATAATGCCAGAATATAAATGAGCCAATATTAAAAAATGGAAAAGATAACAACACATTCTCAAAAGCAATTGAGAAAATGATAATCTTACTCTGAAATGATTTTCCATAATTGTTTCTGAAGAGCACCACCTGTGGCACAGATAAGATGGTGTTTGTGTTCATGCATGTGTTGTCAAAACAATTATTCATTTATTTTGTAGTTTATATTTTCCAATCATGAAGTTGGATACATCTGTTATGTAGCTAATACGGGTTGATATAAAGTCTTACAGAAGGATAAGAATTGAATCAAACATGGGTTAGAATATGTTCCTGAAACAAAAATGATTCCATCATACATCCAATTTCAATACAGATTATTGTCCACTTCAGTTTTATATAATTGATTTTATAATGCTTACATTAACATTGGTAAAATGGAAGATCAGACATTTTATTGTTAAAGGAATGTAATCAGTCAAGATGACTATAGACGTTAGATATGGTGATAATCTAATGTCTTTGGTACACCACATAACCACACTACACAACACTGCAGTAGTCTGGACTGGATGGATGTCTGTCTTTTTTCAGCCTTACAAACTATGTAACTGTGTAACTAGATTTCACAACATGCCACCAAAGTATCTTATGTCTATGATGACTTTAAGGTGGTGTTCCCATCTTACACTTCGATGGCATATTGATATGCCATTAACGCGTGAGTGTGATAGGTGTGGTTCCTACCTGTAGGACCCACACCTGTCTCGGGAACAGGCAATAGACCCCTGAAAGTCTCTGTTCAGAACAAAGGGCCACATGTATGAACCTGTTTAGGTCTAAAACTCACTTTTTTGCCCATAGATTCCTATGGGCAAAAGAATGAGTTTTAGCCCTAAACAGTTTCATACATGTGGCCCAAAGAGTCAATCATGATTGCATACAACTCTCCATTCTGTTTTTTGGCATTTTTGAATACAGCTAAGTGGTGTGTTAAGCTGTACTTTGAACCACCCTAGAGTAGGATGGAAAATAGTGCGCAAGCGCAAACAAATAATTTTTCTGAGGCTTTTATGGGTCTGATCCTGAGATATATACCAAAAGTGGGAACACCCTTTAATGAAGAAATATCTATTAGATCTAGGGGACAGTCAAAGCCAATGCCACCCATGCACATAACAGTAATGATGGCAGAGTGTGATAAAATCTACCAATAAGCTAATGTTTATGTTGTAATCTTACCTTTCCCTTAACTGGTAACATATCTATTGGTAGAAAAAAATTATCAGGCAAAAAAAAATTACAAACATGTTCTATGTTTTTGTTCATCCACAACAGACGTAGCTGGCCATGCACAAGATAGCTGTCAGTCAAATACTCATTTTTCTAACAACTTATTTTCCCGACTCCCGCATAAACATGCTCGCTTGACGTGCATGTTAATTTTTGTTGTTTGAGAGAAATAAAATAATATTGGCATCCAACATGCTTTATCTACCTTTCCCTGTCATTTGCCATAGGAGCACAGTCAGGTTGTCTATGTACATATTAGATCATCGTTCTATCACAATGAAATTGGCTTGTTTAGTTGACTTTTATCTCATGTGCATGAATGTGAAATAATTAAGGCTTGAAATCTGCTTGGCCACTATTAAATGGAATTTACCACTTATTTATTTATTTATTTTTTTATTTTTAAAGCCCTGAATTTTAATTTTAATAATGTATGCATAAAATCAGCTTTAGACCTTGAAAATCTAAATGCACTGCAGCACCCCACCCATTTGCTGCTGATTGACAGCTTTCTATTTATGCCCCATGCAAGCAGAAAGCTGTCATCCAGCAATAGGGGACCACCAGCTACTGAATATCCAGGACTACTGAAGGAGCAGCAGTAGCACTCTCTGCTTGGTGTCCAAGAGATAGATGTCAATTTCATAAAAACTGCTGCATGAAATGCAGTAAGCCATACATGCTCAGAATCATGGTCTCCCACTTTGGTTTATGTTGCCCTCAGATAAGGCAGCACAAACCTGATGACAGATTCCCTTTAAGACATTATGTCATGTCTTCCAGGTTTCAGCAGTAACAAAGAACATCACTGGTCCTACAAGAAATATTCCTAACCCCTGCCATAAACAATTCCAACCCCAACCATTAGAAATCAGATTATTCTATTGTGTACTGTTTGTGGCTAATGGAATTGACTTAGGATTTCAATGGCTGAAGAGCAGTTATTAATGACATGGAGAACAGGTAGAAAAAAGGGTGTTGAAGATAATTAATGATGATGGATGACAATGGCACAGTGACAGCAGAAATGAATTCACTGTCTCTGACCCCAAGTTCTGAACTCACCAGGCGATTTCACACAAAACTATTTTATAGAATTCTAGAAAGAATATCATTATTTTCCTGGCTCTGAAATATAAAGTTACATAGTAAGTACTGTTAAAAAAAAAAGATATATGTCCATCAAGTTCAACCAAGGGTGGGGGAAGACGTAGATGAAAGGGAGGGATAAAGATAGATATTATTTGGGTAAAAAGAATATTAATGTGTGAATGTAATGTCTCTCTCTGTATTATTAAATTAGACCTATAGAGATTCTTTAAAATGGTCATTATTATTATTGACCTCTACTTGTTAAATTTTGCTGGCTTTGTAGCTATACATACATCCATATATACTCATATTATCCCCTAATGCTTATGCAATGTACAAGTATGGTGCATTAAATAATTGCTTAAAACTGAGGCTTTCCCAAATGTATGCCACCAAGCCAAGTCAAGGCCAAGGCAATCAGACAGAGAAGACAAAGGAAGCCATTAAAGGGAACCTATAAACCATAAACATGGACAGCATATATAGGTTAGTGTGAGGTACCACAATACTAACAAATTACACAGTTAAGTCATAGATAGTATTATGTAACAGTTTGGGTAGAAGCGGCTGATGCTATCCAGTATCTCTTCTCCCAGCCCAACATGACTGACAATATATGTGTATAACTGTATATTACCAGTAAAATTTATAGTCTCCAAATGCCCCTTATGTGTAAAAAGGTAGCATTCTCACACATGCTCTGGTGTTCAAGATGGCTGAAAAACCTTCTACCACAAAGCTATTACTATGAATGGCACCTTGGGTGGGTCACTGTTATACAAAATACATAGCACAACAACCAGGCATCTGTTCCCCGCTCCTCGGTGTCAGTATGGAACCAAATCTGAACTGGGTCTTGGCTACAATCTGACAAATGACTTAAAATTGTTCTTCCTACTTGAGCATCCCAAAAACCTGGAAAACCATCTTGCTGCACATATAATTATGCATCTTTTATGTCACTGTAATTTCCACTCTGTAGGGGCATCCAGCCATCTACATGCCCCCCTTATCTGTACAGTTTGAATGATCTATTTAGAATGAGTAGCTACCGCACTTACAAACATATAAGTTTCAGCGAACATTTCCATAGAAAGTGAGCAGGATAGAGTGGTTTAATCTACCGCAGGCGCCTATCCCCCTCTTGTCTGGGCATCAGTAATATCCTTACGCAAATATCTCATCTCACTGGTCAGAGCCTCTTTAAAACTCCCATAAATGCTTATAATTACAGCATTAAACTCTAGTTTATTATTTTTTACAGGTGCAGGTGTACAGCTGATAGCAAACCGTGCTGCATTTACATACAAATTGAAGATTTTTTTCTCTCTCCTCCCTTAACTAATCAGCCAAGTAAAAGGAATGAAGCCTTAGAGCTCGATCAGGTCCTTAAATACATCTGGTGACATTTTTAAAATGCATTAGCATGATAGGGCAAGCAGAAATATAATGTAGCAATGATTGCTTTTCCATTGAAAGCACAAACTGTTTCATTTTTCCTGTCATCTCAAATAAGTGTTAAAGAGGGATTCGAGGCTATTGTGTGTGTTCCTTATGCCAGAAACTTACAAACATTGATGGGCGCATTAAATACCCATTAGTGACTCCGCTGAAATCATGGCCACATATCTGCTCCTCAGAATGTATTCTTTGATTTAAAGTGAAATTGGCCTATGTTCTGCTTCCCATCCCCAATTCTTAAAGCAACAGCCCCAATTACCTAGGGGGTAAATTAATTTTTCGTTTTCAGATTGCATTTGCCTATAATTCCTCATGCAGGTCACACTCTTCATTGCAAGACTGTAAGCTATCACCATTACAAAATTTTTGAGCAGAAACTATATACCAGAGGAAGACTATTAAAATAACTCATCTGAAATGAGGCAATACCCATAAACAAGAACATCTAATGGCACTGTGAATACACTATAACGGACTATTTATACAAGCTTTTTTCATCAAAAGGAAGTCTACCTTTGCAACCTTGTTTTGTATCTACAGCTCCTATTCAGACTCATAAGTACCCATGGTAACAGGCTACAAAAAACTCTGTTCAGTCTGATGATGCAGTCATAATCTTGCATCTGTTCCTGAAGTCTTGGTTCACATAGTAATCTTTTTGATGAGTATCAGTGTTTGTAAGCCTAAATCAGGAATGGAAGATACGGAGAAAAAAAATTATGGAAAGAGTAGGATTGTGGCCGCAGCAAGGCCGAAAGACTGGCCACCACGAGCCATTCGGCTATGTTCACATGGCTTAAAATTGGACGTATTTCAGTCCGTAATTATGCGCCGGAGTGCGCAAATTACGGCTGGAATACGTCCAAGTAATTATTGGTAATCCACAGTTCTCATAGAGAACTATGGATTACGTCTCCTCTCCCTGCTCGGCGAATACGCCGAGGGGGGAGATAATTGACATGTGAATTACCAGCGGCGTATATGCACCGCTAGTAATATAAGTCTATGGGCCGGCGAGGTGACGGTCCCCCCCACCCCCCCCCGCTCCGCCCCCGGCCACACGGCATAATTGCGGCCCGTAATTACGCCCTGCAAATACACCGTGTGAACCTAGCCTTCAAGTTTGCTGATATCTTGTACAGCTGTTGATTGACTCATTGGAAGTGGGACTATTGGAAATGATGCAGCCGAACTGTGTATTTTTACCCGAAGGCTTATACCTTTTGTGTGTTTCGGGCCCATTTCTGGTTTTGGTGTACAAATACACTGTATAAAGCTAGCGTAGGGTGTTTTTCAGACACATTTTTTTCTGCATTTTTTTTCTTTGTAAAAATTGTCATGAATTTCAAACATTTTTCTTATTGACTTTTTTCATATATTTGTAATATGCATATTTTTTGCCTTTTTCAAGCCATACACAAAAACTTGTTGGCAAAAAGTTCCAGAAAAAAAACCATATCCAAATCATGCTGGATTTAAAAAAAAACACCAGACCCAAATCAACAGAAAAATACAGAGAAAAATGATTTTGCTTGTCACACTTAAAATTTCACTAAAAACTTTCATGTAACATCTAAATTCAGCATTTTTTAGGACAAACATGAGGAAAAAAGGGCAAGATACAATGCAACATTTCATTTTAAAAAGGCTGTGTATGAAACCACCCTAACTTTTGCCAATATACACTTCATATGTTAGCTAGGAGTAGGGTAAAGATGAGAGGGCGTATGGCTGCAGGATTATTATTATTATTTATATTAAAGCGCCATTAATTTCAGGGCGCTGTACATACTGGCAGTTGGTAGATGACTATTTGGAGGTTGAAGGGGGAGTAGATGTAAATCTCAAAGTATGGAAGCATCCAGAGGGGACAAAGGAATAGGTATCTGACAGGAGAAGGTTCACATCTCTGCCATGAATATTACCAAAGCAGGGAGCATGGGAAAATCAGAGGCCACCAAAAGAGAGTGCAGCATGGGAGGATGTGTCAGAGGGTGTAATCCAGGTTTCCGTCAGGCCTAGGAAGGAGAAATTGCATGAGATAAAGAAGTTGTGGATATAGAATATTTTGTTGCACACAGAATGTGTGTTCAAGAGAGCTCCAGAGAGAGAAATAGGGGGAGCAGGGAGAGACAATAGTGGTTATGTGCTGAGGGGCCCGGGGTTAGAGGACATGTCGGTAAGTATGGGATCAGACCACACATGGTTTTGTTCTCTGTTACTATGGCGACACATGGCTCTATATAGAAGCTGTAAATACAAGATTATTTTTTTTATCAAGCATAGTTTCAAATGCATTGTAGCAATATTTGTCAAGGTGTAGATTTCTTTAAAGCTATCTTCAGAGTGTTCATATTAAATAAGTGGCCCATTTTCTAGAGTGTTCAGTATAATTTCCAAAAGATAGTGCAATGCCCTCTCATACTTTAAATTGTTTATCTAGACTGTCGGTAACTGAGCACTTTCTTTGACCTGCAAATCAACACAGTATAAGTTGACTATACATAGCTCAAAAATTGGTTTTGCGTCATGATTTGAAAAAAAATTATAAGAAATAAGATACTCATGAAGTGATATTGAACGGTGTTACTATTTAATCCTTCCATTTGCACAGGAAATTCTTTTTTGGAAAGCCTGCTTCCTAGCAGAATACTATTTTTCCATAGGTGGTTTAGCTGTCTCATCTACTGCCAGTGTTGGAGACATTTTAACCTAATTAACAAAATGATAATAAAGTGCCTGTGAAAGATAGCCCAAATACTGTGAATTTCTAAATGATTGGGGCAAGATTTCTTTGTAATGTACACCCTCTCGGTAACCATCTTGACTCAGGCATAGCTTTTATCACTGTGGTCCAACACATTTGAAATAACACCTCAGAATTTCTTCCATTTGTTGGTTGGATTATGAGGATCTTGTAGAAAATATAGTATTATTACAGCACATTATATGCTAATAAAACACCTACGTGTATCTGTAACCATAAATTATTTAGACAACGGTTTTCTCTGGATTTTCATTTTCTTCCCCAGTTCTCATTTCTCTCAATTCCTTATCATTTCCTACCTATGGCTACAACTCATCTGCAATAGCTGCTCCTCCATAAATCTGTCTCCATCAAGCTGCTTCTCCTATGAAAATATAGCTCCCATGGGCTTACAAAGTGTCTGACTGGTGCATCTTTAACTCAACATTTATGATCTGTTATCAGTGGCCATAATTTTAACAAGAGACCTTTTCTATCATATCAAATGTGAACAATGGGTAACTTCTATTGAAAGGGAAATAGATGAGAGCCCATAACCTGATTTTTATAAATTTATGGGCAGCCATAGCAATGTTGTTATCCCAGTCTTGTGGGTACTGCACATAGCCTCTTATAAAATTAGTATTTTGTACCATGCAAATTTCCACTAAAAATAGATTTTAATTTTATGGCAATTTGGCTGCTAAGAGTTATTGAGTTTTCAAGGTTCTTTTTACATGTGGTTAGCAGTCCTGTTTAAGCTCCCTAAGGATACACTTAGGGTATCCATAAATATTTTAATGAGAATTGGTGGAATCATTGTAAAGAAGAAAACTATGGTAAACCTTTAAAATCTTGTATATTACACAGTTTATAGAAAGGAGTTCTAAAAACATAAACGTAACAGTGCAGGCTGAACCAATATGTTTTGCTATGTCTAGTGTAAGTGTAAAGGATGGGGGTAAAGGAGTGGCTATGGTAGCGCTCAACAGCGTCTGCCCATTGCTCGTAGCATCCACCCTTACCAGTATTGTGGGGAGGATTGTGGTGTGGGACCTGTAGTGTAAACAGCTGGAAATGACATAAAACTGATCTCCACCAGGTACTTGAAATCCACTTAAGTTATCTGCTTGTCAGCATCTAGCCATCATCAAGCAATCAGCAGACAAGTTAGTGAAAGGTTCCCCTATAACCACGGGGCCTGCATCCGAGGGGGGCCCAGAAGCCCCTTTGGCCATTAGTAGGATTGGAGAGTGGAGGTGTTATACAATTTACTGAACCCCAAAACTTGCAAAAACTTAACTTGGCACTAGGGAAGGATAATATAGGCAAATCCAAGTACTTCTATATAATATATATCCATGTATTTGAGAGTTTTTAGCATTTATGTGAGCCTGCAAATGATCACCAATAACAGCTTTCTAGGTGGTGGGAAAGATGCAGCCAGCATAACCAAACTCCCTAACTGTTGATGTTTATGGAGAGGAAAATGCTATCTAACTAAGAAGCAGTCTAGTTGCAGTACAGAGAGTGAGCTGAAATGGCATTCACAAGGCAATACAGTGAAATATATATAACATGGTCATGAGATTTTAGCAGTCAATGAGAGCCCTACACTTAAATGATGATGTTTTTGACACTTTGCACTGATTGGATGGCCGCCAAAAGTGCAGAATGGTAATTGGATGGTTGCAAAAAATGCAGAAAGCTGCTGAAAATGGCGTGTCAAACTATTGAATTTTTAGAACTCGAACCGAACATTTTACTGTTCGTTCGAGTAAAGTTCTAGTTCTAAAAATTTAAGAAGTTTTACTAGAACTTAACTTTTCTAGAACAGTTCGATCAACACTAATACTGAAGAGTAAACAACAAAAAAGTAACCTCGGCATCCGCAAACATTTTACTTCCCTTCGAATTTTGTTTCGGTTTCCAAGTTGATTCTATAGTATGGTAAATGGCAGCATTAAAAATGAAGTGTCTCACAAAATCTTGTCTCACAAAAACAAAGGCCTCACATATCTATGTAGATGGAAAAATAAAAAATATATGGCATGGCGGGTGGTGTTGGGGGGAAACAAAGAGCCATATTATTATGATGGCTGTCAGGAAGGGGATATAGCTAAACAATGCAATAGGGATACTCCTTTAAATCTACAATAGAAGTGAATATAAGGTCCTTTGTAATATACCTTATTAAAGAAAAATGCTTCATTCGCAACAGGCCAGGGTCCTACACCCAAAGTCATTCTTAAAGGGCAGTTTATTTAAAAATTAAATGCTAAGATACTGCTGCCCAATAACCCCAAAAACATATTTACCTTCCTCCTAATCTCCATTACAGCTCTGGCTCTCTCTGGTCTTCTTTTAAATGGGACATCACTGCTGCAGCTACTGATGCAGTGGTCATGTATCACTCCCTTACATCACCATTCAGAAGTGAATACTTCCAAACCATAAGAGGCACATAACTACTATTGCCAATCTCTTCGGAACAAGACCATAAGTAAACAGAAGACCTGGGAGGGCCAGTGCTGGAGTGGAGGTGAGGAAAGGGCTATGTTTTTTTTTTTCATTGTATTTTACTGGGTAGCAGTACCATAATATTCATTTTTTTAATCTACTGCAAAACTCCTTATTTACTGATTGAGGGATCAGGTTACATGCTGACCATAAAAGTCTATGGAGAGGGAAGGGGTAGGGAGAAAGAGGCAAATATGGATACAGGGAGACAGCTCTAGTCATGAAGTGTTATATCTGCTAGATTTACATTTAATACTGCTTTAGTGTCTTCTATGCTGCTGCTTTGAAGGAGCTAGAGATATACAAGAGTTGGATCTTTTCTTATGTGTGTGTGCAGTATATGGAAAACATCACAGCAGTTAGTTTTCACCCACTTTCAAGGAAAACTGAAAACTACATATGTACCTGGCAGGCTATATATTAGCCAAAAATGTAGCTGATTTTCATAAACATATACTATATATTACTGCTAATTCTTAAAGGGTACTTGAAGGTCATTTATATTTTAATTTTCTATTCTGAGTCATGCATATTAAATAACAGATCTTGCTCTATCCTCATCTTTTGTGCTATTTGTCTACATTGCCAAGACTTGTTCTTAACATGTGGAATAAAGGAATTAACATCTTTCATTGTATGGTACTATTTTCCTTGTTACATGTTTGAAATATTTAAAGAGATGTTGCTCTATGCACCTTCCTTTGGTAAGCCAACCAATTTATTTTTTACATGTATGTTGAATATTGACATCAAGCAATTGACTTCTTATAAATAAGTTTCCAACATGTGGAAAAATTTCTTCATGATGAAAAGATTGTTCACATTTTGGCTGGATCCCCAAAGTATCAGCTCAACATAACATATTTCTGTGCATAGTTGGCTTTAAAGTGAATGTTTACCTTTTAATGCCATATACCTTTAGGTCTAAAATTCTATGCTGATTTATTCCTTAATAAATATTTATAGTGCTCCAAATTGCCTTCATGAACATACAGTTGAAGGTGTTTTCCAGTGAAAAAATGCTCTAAATATCTTTCCTAAAGCACTTTTGTAATGTATGCTTCATTGTCTGTGGGCTTCATGCAGTTCTACATTAACTGTTAGATGACAGCAAGCTTAATAGTTTATTGTATCTTGACACACAGTAAATAGCCCTGTGTTAAACCCAGGAGATCAAGTGACCCAAAGGTTCTTACTTGTTTCCAAATTAGCCTTTGAAGCCATAGCCCTTTGGTCCTGCCTCCCAAGTCTTTCAACATGAGGTAGGAACACAGAAGGTATGCACTGAGACTAGGTTAGGGAGGAACAAGGACAAAGTACAGCAAAACATCCTGGTGCTAGTTGTCTTATAAGAAGGAGGAAACACCATTGAAACTGGAAATGCTGCTGCTCTGCTGCAGATAAGGGAGGCTATCCACAGTGCAAGGAAAACATAAATGAGCACAAAAAACATTGCATGGAGAAGAATGAACATTAAGATAAGCTACTATAGAACTTTTATTTGTTTCCCAGACAATGTTTTTGAAGGATAGAACTTTACTTGCTTTTGGAACTTATGCAATTTATCATTGTTTTATAATTGTGTTTAATGAGTAAACAGAATGCAGTATGCATGAACTTCTTCTAGCGGTGAGAGCAGGCACGTAGAATGTCATAATTTAAGCAAATATTTTATGTATGCAAGAGATTTGGGGCTGTGCTGGGGTCCAGCTCTGACCACTATAAAGATATATTTAGGAATCAGTTATCGCAAAATGTTGAACTTATTTAAAAAAAAGTATTGTACTGTGTCCCTTATTACAGTTTCTAGTAAATGTTCCATAAAAAAGTTATTGGTACTAAACACAGTTGCCAGCAATAAAAAAGCTAAAGAAACAGAAAAAGAGCAACACATTTAAAAGAACTCGTATTTTATTGCATTTTTTGTCAGGGCCGCTGTATTTCCCAAGAATTTGACCACATTAACCTGTAAGTTAACTGTTTCACTTTAGCTTGTTGGTCAACTTAAACTATGTTGGCTGCATGCAAGAATTCTATACTTCATACATATACATTGGGGAAAAAAGTATTTAGTCAGCCACCAAATGTGCAAGTTCTCCCACTTAAAAAGATGAGAGAGGCCTGTAATTGACATCATAGGTAGACCTCAACTATGAGAGACAAAATGAGAAAACAAATCCCGAAAATCACGTTGTCTGATTTGAAAAGAATTTATTTACAAATTATGGTAGAAAATAAGTATTTGGTCAATAACAAAAGTTTATCTCAATACTTTGTTATATATCCTTTGTTGACAATTACAGAGGTCAAACGTTTTCTCTAAGTCTTCACAAGGTTGGCACGCACTGTTGCTGGTATGTTGGCCAATTCCTCCATACAGATCTCCTCTAGAGCAATGATGTTTTGGGGCTGTCGCTGGGCAACACAGACTTTCCACTCTCTCCAAAGGTTTTCTATGGGGTTGAGATCTGGAGACTGGCTTGGCCGCTCCAGGACCTTGAAATGCTTCTTACGAAGCCACTACTTTGTTGCACTGGCGGTGTGCTTGGGATCATTATCATGCTGAAAATCCAGCCACGTTTCATCTTCAATGCCCTTGCTGATGAAAGGAGGTTTGCGCTCAAAATCTCACGATACATGGCCCCATTCATTCTTTCAGTTGTCCTGGTCCTTTTGCAGAGAAACAGCCTCAAAGCATGATGTTGCCACCCCCAATCTTCACAGTAGGTCTGGTGTTCTTTGGATGCAACTCAGCATTTTCTCTTCTCCAGACGTGACGAGTTGTGTTTCTACCAAACAGTTCTACTTTGGTTTAATCTGACCATATGACATTCTCCCAATACTCTTCTGGATCATCCAAATGCTCTCTAGCAAACTTCAGATGGCCCTGGACATGTACTGGCTTAAGCAGTGGGACACATCTGGCACTGCAGGATCTGAGTCCCTGGCGGCGTAGTGTGTTGCTGATGGTAACCTTTGTTATGTTGGTCCCAGCTCTATGCAGGTCCTTCACTAGGTCCTCCCGTGTGGTTCTGGGATTTTTGCTCCTCGTTTTTGTGATCATTTTGAAACCATGATCTTGCTTGGAGCCTCAGATGAAAGGAGGTTATCTGTGGTCTTGCATGTCTTCCAGTTTCTAATTATTGCTCCTACTGTTAATTTCTTCACACCAAGATTCAGTCTTCCCAGTCTGGTGCAGGGCTAAAATTTAGTTTCTGGTGTCCTTCGATAGCTCTTTGGTCTTCACCATAGTGGAGCTTGGAGTGTGACTGTTTGAGGTTGTTGACAGGTGTCTTTTATACTGATAACAAGTTCAAACAGGTGCCATTAGTACTGGTAATGAGTGGAGGCCAGAGGACCCTTATAAAAAGAAGTTACAGTCTGTGAAGAGCCAAAATCTTGATTGCTCAAAAAATCTTCTACCAAAATTTTTTCACCATAAATTGCCAAATAAATCTTTCCAAAAATCAGACAATGTGATTTTCTGGATTTATTTTCTAAATTTGTCTCTCATAGTTGAGGCCTACCTATGATGTCAATTACAGGCCTCTCTCATATTTTTAAGTGGGAGAACTTGCACAATCAGTGGCTGACTAAATACTTTTTTTCCCCACTGTACGATTATCCCTGTATTGTAAGTAAATAATTTTATTTCATTATAATTTAACTTAAGCATGGAACTATTTTTAGATTTTTGTTTTTAATTTTTTCCTCCCCACTTTCCAGAAGCTATAACTTTTTTATATTTTCATCTCCATAAACATTTGAGGGCTTGTATTTTGCAGGACAAGATGTACTTTTTCTCGGTACCATTGAGAATATCATATAATGTAATGGGAAACCCCCAAACATTGAATGTGGAATGGAGTTGTATATGAAAAACAAATGTGAAAAAAGTTCACTGTTCAAAAGAAATAATATGCTGTCTGTATTCTGTGAACCCGTATGATTTCGGTGATACCAAATTTTTATAGTTTTCATTATATTTTACTACATTTAAAAAATAAAAACTTTAAAAATGCTCTGCATTGACATTTTCTGAGACCAATAACTTTTTTTTTTTTTCTTGTTCTAGAACTGTGTGATGGTTTGCTTTTTGCAGGGTGAAATCCAGTTTTTATTGGTTATCAATTTGGAGTATTAAATTTTTTGATTCTTTTTTATAAAATTTTTTCATGGAAGGCAGGATGACCAAAAAAAACCAAAATTCTGGTGTTGGGTATTTTTTAATTTTTTTTTTATGGTGCTCATTGTGTGAGATAAATAGCATGATATTATCCCCGGCATTTAACCCTTTGACTGACGCAGCCTGTGACCGCGGCATTATAAAAGGATATTCTCCTCTTCCATCAGGTCATCTCGACTCCCAGTGACCTGATGGAGCCCGGGAACTATCTGTACAGTATCCCCAGGGCTGTCTGTATGGCAAACCTGCGGTCAGGGCACATTGTGTGCTGCCCTGACTGCAGCCAGTGTTATACTGACACAGAAGGTAATGTATTAGCATACATGACCAAATACTTATTTTCTAATATAATTTGCAAATAAATTCTTTCCAAACCAGTCAATGTGATTTTCTGGATTTGTTTTCTCATTTTGTCTCTCATAGTTGAGGTCTACCTATGATGTCAATTACAGGCCTCTTTCATCGTTTTAAGTGGGAGAACTTGCAGAATCGGTGACAGACTAAAAAATTTTTTTGCCCAATGTAGTTATTTCTTAATAAGATTACCAAAAAACACCAAAACAAAAAAAGAAAGTGTAGAAAAAATAAAATAAATAATGAAATAAAACTAAATATTTAATAAAAATTATTGTGCATACACCACACACAAAAAACCCCTACACATGTTAGGTTTCTTAAACGACCGTAATAATCCAGAATTAATCTAACAAATTATGCAGTGTGAAATGTGAATGGTGTAGAAAAAAATACAGAAAATTGCTTTTTAATGTTCACACTGCAAAATACATAAAAAATTCTGCAGTAATTTATTTGTAAACTTAAACTATGCTCCCAAAACATACAACTGCTGCATAAAACAAGTCCACATACAACTATGTCACTTAAAAAATAGAAAATTTACGACTGTTGAAACGCAGAGAGGCAAAAACTAAACAAATTAGCTGGTCATTAAGGCTTTTTCAGATCTAAGGCTTAAAGGGTTAAAAGTGTGTAATGCACATGGTTGTATTATGTATGTTACATGGGCCTATAACATGACACCCATAAAACATAAGGCTCATTACTATATTTCCATATAAGTTTTCTTCTCTGTATGTTCTTTTACTGAAGTTTTTTTCCCTTAGGGGCTGTTCACACGGCATTTTTGGATCCGTTTTGAATGCCAATGTGTGTTTCAAAGTAAAAGCAACGTAAATCACATTGCACATTTCTAGATACGTATTTGGGTGCGTTTACGGTCCGACAGACGGATCCAAAGAGTATATAAAAACGTATGTTCACTCGGACTCAACACGCCGTGTGAACATACTCTTAGAATAGAAACAGAAGAAAAAAAGAGGGCAAGTATAATAGTTGCACAACCATTCATTAATTACAAAATACAGGTAACAAACCCCAAAAAACCTAAAAACATTTAAAACAAAAGCAACATGAGAACTCTGTCACCTGTTTGGTGTATCAGAACTCCAACTGGCATTACCTTAAATATAATAAAGGGCCTACAGGGCCCCACATAGACAAAAATACCTTTATATAACCTATAAATCAAGCATAATACAATGTAACTTTATCCAGGGCATAATAGGGCATTAGTAAAAAATACTTGTGTGACAGTCAAATTGGTCATATAGTTAGACTAAGTTCACATGGCTAATTGCAGGGCGTACAGTACGCCCCGCAATTACACCGGGACTTCGGGAGCTCATGCCGATCTCCCGCGGGATTTGGGGGCCGGAAGCCCGCTGGCCCCATAGACATGCATTACTCGCGGCGCGTAGGCACCGTGAATTATTGACATGTCATTTATCTCCCCGCGCGGCGTATTGTCCGCCCAGGGAGAGGAGGCGTAATCCATAGTTCTCTATGAGAACTGTGGATTACCGTAATGACTGGAGTGCATTAAAACTGCGGTGAAATGCGCCCCAGTTTAAGCCGTGTGAACATAGCCTCAGATTACACAATAAATCAGGGAGCCAGCATGGAAAAAGGGGTCCACTCCACATGTATCGCTGCACCAAGGGCAGCTTCCTCTGAGTTTTAGATGTTTTTAGGGGCCCTTGGGTTTGTTACCTGTATTTTGTAATCAAGAAAATTATATTGGTTGTGCAACTATTATACTTGCCTTCTTTTTTCTTTTGTTTCTGGTGCCCACCTCCCTCTTTATAATTTTAAAGTATTTTCCCTTAAAACACCACTTAAGTACCACACAGCGACAAATGGAGTGTCTATGACTTTGTGTCCCAATAGGGACTTAATTCACAGCTGTATAGGCCCTGTGCTGCACATGGGCTTACCAAGATTTTATGCTAGACATGCTTCAGAGCAGAACTTCCACCCACACATTTGCAGATAAGGAAAACCTTAGGGGCTGATTCTCCACCCAAAGACATGTTTTTATTATCTTTCCCTGAGAACTGGCTTGACTGAACATTACCTGTGTATGATTGTACTGTCTCAGACTGAGCAGCCAGTTATGTGGGAAGGGCGGGTTGACTGAATAAACTGGCCTCTCTATATGTAAATACATCATTGCTCAGTTGCAGTACTCCATTCCAAGTAGAAATCTACAAATTGTTTTGGTTACCTAAGCGCTAAGATAAGAGGGTGTTGATTACTTATGAGTAATGTAGTGGTTTTGTAAATATTGTTGTTACTTGGTGTCAGAACAAGAGAATTTAATGCCTGTAAACTGATGCCTATCAATTTAAAGCTATCTCAACCCCATGAAAAGGGTGGAGTAACATTAAACTTGAAATTCTACTTTGTCTTATACAACTTATATAACAAAAGATTTTGATCACATAGTGCTTATGTGAGTGATTGTCCTTTATACGATCCTTTTATGAGAATTGAGAACAAGGTTGTTTGGCTTCCAACTTTACTGACAGTTTGTAGAAAAATGTATATATGTGGGAAAGGCAATTTGTAGCCTTAAATCGAACCTGTCAGGTGGTTTATGCTATCTAAGAGCAGGATGTGATAGAGAGAGAAAAGTTGAGCTTTGATATGTAGGTTTATATGAACTGGTGCAGGATTTCTGAGAAAAAGTAGATAAAATACTGGTTGGAATCCTTAAAGGGTTATTCTCACCACAATGATTAGCTTTAAATGTGTAGGCAAAGGTAAAGATTATTACCATATACATTGCTGTTCTGATTTTGCTTTCTTTCAGAGCAGGAGAAGTTTATTTTTCCTGCTTGTGCATACTTCCCTAGGTAACTCACCATATCTCTTTGCTTTCACTGCTCCAGCTGCTATGGCCGACCATAGTGATGTCACTCAGTGCTGTGTCTTAGCAGTAGCACACTAGCTTGTTTATCTATGTTACTGACAAACTTTAACCATGTAGAGCAATGTAGCCTTCTTCTCTACTGTTCAAACCGTTCCGTTAGCAATGTTATTCCCTCTAACAGGATCAGCTAGAAATAGCAGAGCTAATATGCCATTCCCTGTCTGTAGAACTACCGACAGCCTAACCAGGAATTGAGAGCCTGAAGCTGGCTGTGAAGAGCAGGCTCCCTGAAACAGCATGGTGAGAACGATCCTTTTAGTGACAGTGCAACTGCCCACATATAGTGATTTACAGCTTTTCTTGTATCAGTAAGTGTACAAAGCAAACTGTCAATCACTGTATGCAGGTGGAGTCAGCAGTACTTTCACTATATGTTTTTCTCTGCTTTTTACTCAGAAATCCTGCTTTAACACACGTAAAGCTATAAATTACAGAGCTCAGCGTCTCTCCCTCTGCCGCATCTTGCTCTCAAATAGGGCAGTATAAATCACCTGACAGGGTCCCTTTAAATTAATACTCAAGCAGTATCTAGGTGCAATTTTATCAGGAACATAGATTGGATTTCTTACACCCAGGATCAAGATTCCGTTCATCATCCTTACCCACTGCAGCATCCAGCATCTAGTGCACATCCCTCGTCAGCTCTATTATGCCAACCCCAACTTAAAAAGGGGTTCCCTCATGAAGAAAACCCTGTTTTAATGCCCTAACGGCGCATAAGGTTTTATAAGGGGGAACCCCCTCGTTACCAATTAGAAAGGGCTCAAATTAAGTGAATGATTTAGAAACTTAGCAACCCTTTGTTTTATTAATATGGAAACTTATCTAAATAGCTCATATAATCCTGCATACTACAAATGCCTGGCTGGTCATATCTTTTTCTGGCAAAATGAGCCATCCCATTTAATGTGTGTATTGGCTAGCCTTTTGTTCAAGTAGTTACTAGGTTTGAATGAGCTATGTATCAATTGCATGTTGGATGCATACCATATAAAATGCTTATTTATTCTTTACAAAGTCCAAACAGTTGATCAAATGTGTAACGTTTTAAAAATTATAGTTAGTTTTTTTTCATCAAGAAAACCTCTGTTCATGTTCCCTATCAGAACATGTAGACATTATAGATGTTGGTTTTCCTCTTGGATGTTCACCAAACCCTGGCTGATCAGCTAATCTATTGACTATATTCAAATTAAAAAAGGTTGTAGTAAAAAAAAAAAAAGCTGGAAATCTATATTAGTAAATAATAAATATTAAAATTACAGAAGTTAGTAGACATTTTTATTTTTTTTTTTTTTTACTATTGTCATCCATCTTTTTTACTTCTTATGTCTGATTTCACAATATCATTCTACTAGCTATATCTGGACACCTGTAAAAAATTGTATTCAAGGGGGTTTACCCTACAAAGATCTATCTGAAAAAATGGGAATGGGAAAAAAAAAAACACTTTTGCAATTGGTTTCATTTCCTAGTAGTTTATTATAGCAGATATGAGCAATCGGTGTGTACAGAGCTAAGTCAACAGCCTAAGGTCAAGCGGGGCCCCCTTTTTGTTATTTGGCTGCCTATTTTAGTTCACCCTGTGGGACAAAAAAATCCGCTGGTCACACACGCCCCTGGCTACGACATTCTACTAGGGGAAGACCCCCCCTGGATTTTTAAGCGGTTAAAGACAGAAAACAGCTCAATCGGGGGGGAAAACCTGTACTGAAAAACCCCTTTAAAATTTTTTAAATTTCCCTCTTTTCAAAGTCTAATAATCCATTTTAAGTGGTTTTCTAATGTTCCTATTTTAGGGGAAAAAAACTGGCCAATCTCCACCAAATTTGGCACACAGGGTACATCAGGCACTAAAAGGTTGTGGACTTAGAATTTGCCATGATTGGTGTCTGTTTTTTATGCATGGCCAAACAACTAAACCAATCTGGGTTTCCACTCTTTGGGCCCTTTTGTTCTCAACATATTTGCAAAAATGGAGCTCTGCATAAATGTTGTACATTTTTTATGCATGGCCAAAACACTGGGCCAATCTGCACCAAATCTGACACATATAAATTAGATGCTTCTGAAGATTTTATACCAGGCTTCAGCTCTCTAGGGCTTACTGTTTTTTTTAACATATTCACAAAAAATTAGAACTGGCCATGAACAGACACACTGCTACAGGATTTGAACATTCTCATACATTGAAAAGCTTTCAGACCAGTCAATTCTCCAAAAAACCCTGCTTTTGGACAAAACTCTCAGCAGATACAAGCTTGTCTACAGGCTGACCAGATACATCACAACCAACGGCAAGCTGCTGAAACTCCCCAGCAGACTGAGGCATGCAGTAACAGAGTGCCTAGGACCCACCAGAGGAGTTGATTTTAGAGGCCCATTGTGCCTCCCTGCCTCCATCACCGGTACGGCTTCACTGTCCAGTCTATCTTCCACGTATACAGACTGGTGTGAACATCACCACACTAACCTGTAATCAAAATTGGGAGCTGGAGCTTCTTAGTCTCCCTCACCTAATTGCAATAGGACACCAGGTGCTAAACATAGGGTCTAGAGATATGTCCCCCTCAATGAATGATACATTTTAATATGTTAATGAAAATATACCAAAAGTTATAACACAAAAGTACTAAGTATAAAATAATAGTCATAAGTAGAGATGGGCGAATTTCCCGAAATTCGTTTCGTTCACTTCGCCGAATTTCTGGGCAAAAAATAACTTCTTTTCCAAATTTACTTTGGCACGAATCACATTAAAAAAACAGCTATTTCCAGGCTGCACAGAGCCTGCATGTGTGCTGTAGAACGTTGTGCCATGCTAAATATGCAGAGGGAGCTTGGTTTGGTTTTCATACAATGTTGTGTTTTTAGTTATGACACGCACATACTGCCGCCGCTCTTAGAATCGCTTCACTATAAAATTCCCTGGGCACTTAGAGGGCAAAACTGACCAAAAAACCGAAGAGGGAATGTAGCCTGATAAAGTCATGGCAGAGACAGCTGGAAAAAAACAAGCTGAGGGCTCAGGTGGCAACATCAGGACAGAGTGTTGGAGTGACGGCGGCAGCCACAGCAGCAGGAGGGCAGACAGTGGCACAATTACATTCTGGAGGGGGCAAAAACAGGAATAGGTCACAGAGTGGCAACAATGACACAGTGTTTGGGGTTCAAAGGCAGCAGCAGCATGAGGTCAACAGTGGCACAATGACAGAGTGTGAAGGGCCCCAGGCCTCAGCCACAGCAGCAGCATGAGGTCAGACAGTGGCACAATGACACAGTGTGGTGGTCACGGCATCAGCCACAGCAGCAGCATGAGGGCATCAAAGTGGCACAAAGACACAGTGTGTAGGGCAACGGCAGCAGCACATGAGGTCAGCAGTGGGACAATGACATTCTGGAGGTGGCAAAAACAGGAGTAGGCCCCCAGAGGGGACAATGACACAGTGTGTAGGTCACGGCAGCAGCCACAGCAGCAGCAAGAGGTCAGACAGTGGCACAATAACACAGTGGGGGAGGTCACGGCAGCAGCCACAGCAGAAACATGAGGTCAGACAGTGGCACAATGACACAGTGTGTAGGTCAGGGCAGCAGCATCATGAGGTCGGCAGTGGCACAATGACATTCGGGAGGTGGCAAAAACAGGATAGCCACAGAGTGGGACAATGACACAGTGTGGAGGTCACGGCAGCAGCCACAGCAGCAGCATGAGGTCAGACAGTGGCACAATCCCATTCTGGAGGTGGCAAAAACAGGATTAGGCCACAGAGTGGGACAATGACACAGTGTGGGAGGTCACGGCAGCAGCCACAGCACAGCATGAGGTCAGACAGGGGCAAAAAGACACAGTGGGGAGGTCACGGCAGGCAGCCACACAGCAGCATGAGGTCAGGCAATGCACAATGACATTCTGGAGGTGGAAAAAACCCAGGAGTAGGCCACAGAGGGGACAATGACACAGTGTGGAGGTCGCGGCAGCAGCCACAGCAGCACATGAGGGCAACAGTGGCACAATGACAGATTGTGGAGGTGGGTGGCAAACCAGTCCCGGTAAAGATGTTGGTGGCAGATGGGGGAACTGTCAGCAGATTGTGGCATCAGGCGGGTGGCGGCATCAGAATAGTGCTGAGGCGGGTAGTTTGAACCCAAACTCATTCTCACAGTATTGGGTGAGGCGTCATGGCTGATGTAGTCGACGCCTAAGGCATTGGTGTGTGGAAATCCGGGGCCCCAAATCCACGCCTGATAACACTTGACAAAGGTCATTTCGTTCCTCATTTCCCGTGGACAAGCGGTTCCCTTTGGGTTACGATGGCCCCCCGCCGCCACGAACCACCCGCTCTGATGCCATACTACTGGCCGGGCAGGACAGCTTCTCCACTGCAAACTTGGCAAGTTGCGGCCACACATCCAGTTTGGCTGCCCAGTAGTCCAGGGGATCTTCTAACGGGTTGGGCAGAGTGCTGTCCAAGTAGGCCACCACCTGTTGGTTCAGGACGTTTCCCAGGTCCTCTGCTGCTCCCGGCGGGGCGACTACCCTCCTCACTAGGCGGGTGAAGGAAGCTGCTCATCATTGACTCCAGACTTAGGTTACTACTAAATGGAGCTGGTACTGCTCCTACCTCCCACCTTCCCCCAGTAGCCCGCGGCAGTAGTACGTGACCCGGCGAGGAACCCCCCGGTCAGACCTGTCAGGGGAGGGACGATGCCGCAAAATAGGCAGCGGCCAACTGATTACGGAGGATTTCCTATAGTATTTGAGTTTGTCCTCCCTCTCAATAGCTGGGAAAAAGGCTCCCATTTTTGACCGAAACGAGGGTCCAATAGGGTGGAGACCAGAAGTCATCCCTCTGCCGATGCTGACTATTCGGCTGTCACTGGCCAGCAAATAAAAAGCCTGCGGGCCATCTGCACAAGTGACTCCGAGGGCTCCCTGCCTCCATTTCCACTGTAAAACTGCCACGTGCTTGGGGTCATCTCCCCTCATCTTCCTCATCTCCATCCACCTCCTCCACTGCTCCTGCTCCTCCTCTCTTGTCATCTGGTAGAAAAATCCACTAATTTCACCAAACAATGCTTCTGCTCCAATGCCTCCTCCTCCTCCTCCTCCTCCTCCATTTCAGTCCCCACCGACTCATGTGCCACGAATGTAGTCACCACGTCTCCAGTCCCCTGCCCAGACAGATTTTTTCACATCTGTTCCAGGACATGAAGCAGTGGAAATGACGTTATTCATCCCGTAGTCCTGGCGACTGACAAATAACGCCTCCTCCTCGAATGGCCCCAACAAAGGGCAGGTGTCACGCATGAGCTGGCCACTGCTGACATCAAGTTACACAGGGGATACTTCTTTCTGCCTGGATCATAAAAAAAATCTTAATGGCCTTTCTCTGTTCATACATCGTCCAATATGTGCAGGCTGAATTCCAACGGGTGGAAACATCGCATATCAGAGTGTGTTGGGGAGGCCGTTCTGCCGCTGCAACTCGAGGAGGTGTTCCTGCTTTGTACGAATGGATAAAGTGCATGCACATTTCCTGGCCATTTTCAGAATGTTCTGAAGAACGGTGGAAGACTTCAGGAACCTTTTCACAACCAATTGAACACGTGCGCCATGCAGGCGCATGGACCATCCCTCCACGGTTGCAGCGCAGACACCATGTTCCTCCCATTGTCCCGTCACCATGGTTCCGATTTGCAGTTGGCGGGGAGAAAGCCACACATTGATTTCTTGCGCAGACCGGAGCAGTTCCTCCCCTTTTGTGACTTCGTTCGCCGAGGGAAGCCAGGTGTAAACTGCGTGACACTGCTGTGCCCTACACATGTGGTAGATGGAGCATACTTGTGGAGGCTGAAGATGGTGGTGGTGGGGAGGAGGAGGAGCGGACATTGGTGCAGGAGCAGCAGTTGACAATGTGGAGGAGAAAGTTGTTGGTGTGCCTGGGCCGGAAGCACATTCACCCATGGGCCGTAAAGGACAGAACTGGCCCTTACCATAATAAAAGCTCCAGACGTCCGCGCTGCCGTGCAACTTTGGACAAAACCGTAACTTAAGGACTGCCCACCTTCTGTTCTACAAATTTATGAAGTGCTGGTACTGCCATTTTGGTAAAGAAATTTCGGCGTGGAACTCTCCATCTCGGCTCGGCAAAAAGCCATTAGTTCTCTGAATGGTGCAGAGTCCCACCATTTGGAAAGGGAAGACTGCATACCAACAACCGACAGGAAACACGGTCAGCTTCTGAACCCCTTAGGATGGGTTTGGAAAGCATACTGTTTGTCTCATTGCAATCGCCTCGCTGAACCCACTGCTGGTGCCAAAGAGTAGCGAGGACAGGAGCATCTGGACCGGGAGATGAAGTCAAAGAGAAACAGCTCCCTTCTGCAGAGGGGGTGGAGCCTTGAATGGCTGCAAAGGCATGCATGCCACAGTGTGCTGCAGCAGCTGATGTTGCTGCGGCGGCAGGATGGACCACCACATCTAGCCAAAGTTTCTTTCCCCGGCCCACTGATGGTGACGCTGCATGTGTTTACGCAGGGCCGTGTGCCAACGTTAGCTCCCTGGCCACGCTTCACTTTCTGCATACGATTCTACATATACCCATATTCGGCTCCTCCGGTCTTAGCAAAGAACTGCCACAACCGGAGCATCGGATTTTACCGCCAACCGCTCCGCACTGATGACTACTTGCCGCCGCTGCCTTTGCTGAGCCCCTGTGGGCCCCTACTTCTTGGACCTGCGAAGCGGGTTTTTTTACCCCGTGGCCGCTTGCTCCCGACCTCACATTGCTACTATCTTGCTGACTCACGCCACACACCCACTTGCTGGCTGCGCCGCTGCCTACGCGCAAGCTGACGCCCTCTTCTCCGACGATGAGAAAACCCTTGCCTCACCTGGCTCCCAATGCGGTCGCTACAAACATCATCTATTTGTGTTTCATCGTCACTGCGTCCCATCACCGGTTTTGTATGCAGAGGCTGACCCCTCACAACATGACCTCCCATGCCCCCTCTCACATCTATACTTTGTCGCCTAATGCAAGAAGCAGGGGATATTGCCCCATTTCTTCGCTGCCAAGTAGCTGCTGACTGCCCTCCTCAAATTTTTCATCCCCGCTATATATTGGGGCGAGCCCAGACCAAAATAGTAGATCCGGCTGAGGAACCGAATGGACAGAGGCGGTGAGGACAGGTGAGGGCCGCTGACCCCTCCCGGGCCATGCCAACTAAGGGGTTTTGTTCTGACGTTCCCACCGACTCTTGGCTGGGGTTTGTCAGATGTCACTGAGAGAAGTGGATGACCTAGTCAACCAATCAAGAACCCTTGGGTTGCTATCAGCACACGGCCGCTAGATGATAGCGGGAGTTTTTTGGCCTCAAACCCAGTGACCCCTGCTGCGACGTCCCCTTGCTGTGCTGCGACCTGGGCCTGCTCCAGGGAAAGTTTTGTGCCACTGCCACTCGCAGGTAAGAGCCCCGCCAAACCCCCTGTCTGACAACTGTTTGTTCTTAAATGTACAGACAAATGTTTGATGAAGATATCTGTATATGATAAAAAACACACCCTGTATTTGACTCCAAATGAACCCATAACAACTTGGGTAACCCTTTGGATATAAATTGCGTTCCACAATGGGCAGGAAAAATTGACTGTATGTGCCGTTAAAAACTCTGTGTATTTTACTGAATATAAAAGCACAAACAGGCTTAATTAACCTTCGGATATGAATTATGCTACAGAATTTCTTCTTTGCGGTGAAAAACAAAGTTTCTTTTACTGAGTACAACTGCAAAACAACGCTTAATTAACCCCTGGATGTAAATTGCGCAAAAGAAATGAGCAACCACAAACTAGTAGCTTTGTAGCGTGTTACAATTGCGTGTTTTTCTACGCCACACAACAAGAGATAAAATTGTAATTTAACCTTCGCTTGTGAATTATGCTACAGGAAAAATTATATATTTTGGTGTTGAAAATGACGGTTTATTGGGGTCACACACCAGCAAAACAACGCTTAATTAAACCCCTGATGTAAATTGCGCAAAAGAATTGAGCAACCACAAACTAGTAGCTTTGTAGCGTTACAATTGCGTGTTTTCTACGCCACACAACAAGAGATAAAATTGTAATTAACCTTCGCTTGTGAATTATGCTACAGGAAAAAATGAAATATAATTTGGGCGTTGAAAATGACGGTTTCTTGGGGTCAGCACACCACAAAACAACGCTTAATTAACCCCTGATGTAAATTGCCAATAGAATTGAGCGGGCCATAAATGAAGGGGTATTTTGTATGTAAAAACCTGTTTCTTTAAATGAATACAACAGGAACTGGCTAAGATCCCACTTGGATATTGAATGTATATGCAGCTGCAGTGGACGCACACTGATTCAGATCCAATACCCCAAAAAATCAGAAATAGAACATTAAGAGAACAGTCTCTGAGACAAGCTGAGACACCCCACAAAAATCGCTGTATAAAAATCAGTTCTTCAGTGAGAGCTATCAGCCGCGGCAGCACCTTCCCTGATCAGTACAGTGAGAGGAGTGTGAGCTCCCAGCGTCGCGCCCGGACTTATATAGTGCGGTGATGTCACAGAATCCCACTGGTCTCTGATTGGCTTCATCTCTGCACATGTCATGCAGGCTATGTCCTTCTTCCTCCCAGAGTTCTTTGCCCCATGTAACGCCATGTGCTCGCAGCCATTTTATCAATCAAAAGCACGCTTCATTCCCGCGAAGTACCCCAAACTTCGACTTCGTTCAGAACCGAAGTTTTCCTGAAATTCTAAACGAATTCCACTTCGTTAGAATCGATTCGCCCATCTCTAGTCATAAGTATAAATAATGGTCATACCATTGCCAAATAACACCGCTACACAAAACCAGAATCCCATGGCTTACATTACCAATAATCCCACTAAGACCGAATACTGCAACATCATGACCACATATCACCATCACATAGTGACTGAATAATACCACCACATATGAGGAGCACATAGTTACTGGATACCATACCATTTCTGAATATAAACTATTACACTTTTTACCAATTTGACTGCCATACAGTGCCTATAGAGTGGTAGATGCTAGTTGTACACAGGTACTACAGACATATAAGTGATACTTTAGTTACATCCAGGGACTCATAGATGATGTCGTCTTTGCTGAGTTCTATACTTTACCTTTTCTTCTCCATCCAGTCCAGACCCTCCAGTCTTCCAATCACAACTTGTCCATGCAGGTTTTGACACAAATATTTTAGAATCCTCACTTTCTTCACTGTCCCCCACCTCTGTACAAACTTCCCACAGGTGAGGAAGTGGGTACAGGCTGTAGGTTACGGACACAGACTCCTAGGAGGGTGGGGAGAAATAGAGGACTGGAGATCATACTATATCTATGGCATGTACCCCTCAGAATCATATTACATAGTTACATAGTTTGTAAGCTGTGTGGTCCAAACTCTTTCCACTGATATGGAGTTTAGTACTGTTATGACTTTTTAGTGTTTCTGATTTTTCTCCAGATTTCCCTGTTGTGCTATGATGAATTTATTGGACTACGTCGGACCAGCGTTAGAACCATTTCTTTGGTCAATGAGGGCTGGTGTTGGGGAGTGTTTATTTAAATAAAGTGTTATTTGTGTTGTGTCAGTCTTTCTTTTACCATTTTATTCCAGTGTTAGTAATAGATGGGTTTAACAGATGCCTCTGTATCAATAACGCTGGGGCTTGGAATCAGCCTTTGAGTGACAAAAACCCCCACCGCTGACTGTCACCAAAGCCCATTGCTTGTAATTGTTATTAGATAGGTAGCCCTGCCCCGACTCAGTATCTAGGTAGATAGGCCACCCATTATGTGGTAAGACCCTGGTAGGTAGATATGGCCAACAGTAGGTAAAGTCCCAGCTGGACAAGGCCCCATCAGAGTACACAGAAAAGGCTCCAAAGGTTGTCAAGGCCCCAGGTAGGTAGGTATATAAGCAGGTAAGAAACCAGGTAGGTAGCTGAAGCCCTGGGTAAGAAGGTAGGTAGTCATATAGGGTCATAGGTATTGGCTTCAGGTAGGTGGGTTGGCAGGCAAGGCTTCAGTTAGGTAGGCAAAGTCCTAAGTAGATAAGAAAACAGGCAAGGCCCCAGGTAGGTAGCAGGTTGGTTGCTAGACCCAAGGTAGGTAAGTCCCAGGTAGGTAGATAGATCACAAGCTGGTTGGTGGATTTCCTGAGAATATATTTATATAATTATTTAAAATGTCTCAGACATGAGATTAGAAAATAGAAATAAAGCACATGATGACAATTCAATGCTAGGTTGGTAGACGCTGGGTAGGAGGAAGTAAGACTTCACAAAGTTGTAAATTGTGCCAGATTTATTACCTTTATTTTGGTGCAAAATATTAGTTTAATGGAAGCTCCTCAAGAGGTGGTGTAAGGAAGAGAAATGTATATAACAAATCTTGCAACATGTTCCAAATGTATTAGACAGTGTGCACCACTGTGGTAAACACAGCCTATCTAATCTACTTATATGCTGTGCAAATTTGAAACAGTATTATGGAACAACCTTTACAGGCTGTTGTATTTGGAAAGGCTGAAGCATAATCTGCAATATGTGCCAGACCCCAAAGTGTAGTCGACTTTTGTGTCCAGCACATAAAGTGCATGCAAATGGGAAATGGGCCAAACATAGTCCAAAAGAGACTGCATTTGCTCTATTTTTTCATATAGGTTCACTGACACCCTGCTATGGTATCTGTCATGATTCTTTTTTGAAGTATCCCGGCAAATGCCAGCAACAGAGGCCCCAAAAGTAATGTGAACACAGGGAATTCATGTACTTACAACATCCTTGTTTTATATAAGGATTGTTCATGTTCATAATGGGAGTGATTCCTGTAATAGATAGAACATCTTCTTCACATATTTTATAGGTGTTGTATATGATCCTATCTAAACTGTATTTATAATGTGGTGGAATAACAACATCATCAGTTTTCCCACAAATGACAACATCATTATTTGAGATAATATTTACCATACAAATTGTTTGCATAATTCATGGTGTCATTGGTGGAAACAGTGAAATCCATTATAATAATCAGTACTAATTGAATAGTCTTTGGTAATTATCCCAGCTGCACTGATTATAGTGTTAGAGAGAAAAAACATAGCTCAGTAATGATCTAGAATTTGACTTAAGCAAACACACCCTCTAAAATGACCTCATTGAGTAGTTCGATGGCATTCTTAAAACTTCAGTAATGTAGTTTGGACTGAAGCCAAGTCTTTGAGGTTTGCCTTCTTCTTTAACAAATAGTTTTAAAGAAATTAAAGTTTTCTAATATTTTATGTGTGGTATTGGTATTTCAGTCTGCCCTTTGTCTTTGTTGGTTGGTTATATAGTTGTTTTTTTTGTTTTGTTTTTTTTTATAGATTTTTTTTATCACAGTAGGATTGACTATATCCAAAGAACAGAAATGTGCAGTGTTATTTCTATTAATAAACAAATCCGCAGAGGCAGAATATACAAAATTATGTGGAGACTTGACCATGACACCTATAAGAACTCATGGAGTTCGGCCCTATTTTGTGGCTAAAACAGCTTTCACTTTTAGATTGTGTCTGTGGAAAGCTGTGTCCGTTCAGCCAAAATTTCATTTGTGACATCAAATGTTGATGCTCATCTGGCTTGCAAATGCATTACATGTCATCCCAAAGGTGTTTGTTAAGGTTGAGCTTAGGGCTTTGTGAATGATACTAGAGTTTCTTTATACTAAACTCATGAAACTATGTCTTTTTGTGCATTAGGGTTTAGTCATGCAGGAAAAAGAAAGGACCTAAATTGTTGCCACAAGTTTGGAAGCATATAATTATTTAAAATATCATTGTGTTTTATAAGATTAAAGAGCTTGTTCAGATCATTTTAATAAACTATTTTTAGGATACTGCATTGATAAAATAAAAAAGCTTATACCCATTATACCCACCACTTCTCTCACCTGTGTTCCAGCACTGCTGATGTCTGCCATATCTGCCAGTAAACATCACTGCTGCAGCCACTGATTGACTGCTATGGTTATATGCAATTTATTGAAGTTACCATTTGGAGCATTCCAATTTTGATCATTCTGGTCAGAGCTGGAAGGAGACAGAAGACCAGTGAACACGGTGAATAGAGAGCTATGGATTACGCGTCGTCTCCCCGCACATACAATACGACCCTATTGTATGTACGGGGGGGAATTGACATGTTAATTGTTAGTGGCGAATACGCGCCGCTGACAATGCATGTCTATGGGGCTGGTACCTGGTCGGCCCCCCCGTGCTTTGGAATTGTGCACTGATCAGCTGATCAGCGCGTGGTTCCAAAACACCAGATGTATTTTGCCGCATACTATACGCGCCGCAATAAGCCGTGTGAACAGAATCTATGCGTCTTTAGTTTATCAGGGCATCAAGATCCTAAAAATGGTTTATTAAATTGGACAGACAACCCTGTTAATATTAACCTTCCTAAAAAAAAGTAAAGCCCTAAGATAAAAGGACATAGGGGAATAAGATTGATATTCAAGTAAACAGTTTGAATAAAATTAAATTAAGGAATTTGTATCCTTTCCTTCTCCTGCTGTTGCTCAACCCCTGTTGAAGCAAGTATTGACACAAGCCAAGCCAAACACTCTTTCCTCGTGTTATTTCTGCAGCTGTTAGCATTGTCAAAAACATTATTCTACTTGTCAGTAGTCAAAAAAAACCAAAGAGTCAATTGCTGCTTCTTATTGAGGCATACAAATGAATCATTATATGGTAACACTGCTATAAAAAGACACACCTTACCCTCTCTACTATGTCAGTCCAGAAACCTCCTACTCACAGATCAAGCTGTTCAGTGCTCTGCGCTTCCCATGCCCATTGGCATAGAAGAGGTCCACCCGTTTAATTAACACTCGTTACAACATGTGCAGCGAAACAGCTGAAATGTAAGAACACATACATGTTGCAACTTTAGTTGTGTAATAATAGGTGGAGCATCATTATCTTAAAGTGGAGTACTACTTACTTTACTGAGCAATTTGTTCAGCCTCTCTATAATGTCTCTCAGTTATCGGTAATGTCTCTTACTTACACTTGTACCCACACAATTCTGTTTTTAATTAGCTTTGTACATTGTAGAGACATGCTGAACCATTCAAGCTGCCATATAATGTCATCATTAAATATAGTGCTATATAATTAAGTCATAGAGTTGCTGCCAGTACTAAACTTTTAATTATATTCATAACATATGTAAACCTAGTTGCATCTATTTAGAGAGGATATGGTCATAATAATGAAATGGTTGCATATATTCATTTTTATGTAGAATAATTATTTCACATTTGGAGGAGATTGTTTTTCGGACTCTCAATTTACTCTCAGATTGTCTTTGGCCCATGAGACAGGAATTTAAAACCAATTAAGTTATTTGCTGTAGACTGTTTATTTTGTAACACTTTGTGCCACCACTAAATGGAAATTGGAGTCTGTGGTTTACATTAATTACACGTAGTGATAGGAACAGTGAACATGTGGTGTGAGTGTTATATAAGAATTTTACCCGAAAAGAATCTTTTCATGAAAAAGGGGCCAAGCGCATGGAAGCATGTGGTCATTGTGGATATTATCTTTTCGGGGGGGATCATTTTTGCGCAATTTTTTGATAATCATACGTTTCTTTTTTGGGAGACTATTTATCTCATACTTTTTCAGATTTTAAAGGGTTGTCTCACTTTATAAAGAGAAGCTGGAGCAATGATCAGCTGACTGCCGCAGATCTGGCTTCACTACCCCCATGCATTAGCTATTAGGACCAGAGAACATAGGCGGTCGGACATATGTTGTAAGGCAAGGGGTCAAAAATGTGGCCCCCCCAGTGTTGGGAAACTACAATCCTGATGCTTTGTATAAACTATAACGTGGGCATGATGGGATTGTGTTTCCAAAGTGGAGGGCCGCAGTTTGACACCCCTGTTGTAAGGTAAATGCAGCATTATACGTCAGCTATTTGGATGAATGGGAAAAAATGTCTACTTGAAAATATGGGTCCCCCAAAAATGGCTTTATGGTTGGTAAATTAGCAAGGGGTCCCTATTTTCACCTAAAGGCATTAAAATAGGGGCTGTCACAGTAGGGTTGTTCAAAGATGACTGGTTATTAAGTTACTCTTTCCTGATGTCTAGTGTGTGCCAAATTTGGGGTTGTTTAACGGCTTAACTGCGTGAGTTTTTGCCGTGTGGACGGGGGGGGGCCCGGGGAGGGGGGGGGAGTGAGCGGGGGGCCGGCCCTTCCCGGGGGCCCTTGACTTGCATTACCCCGCGGGGGGGTATACGCGCTGGTAATTAATGTCACTTTTCCCCCCTCGGTGTATTCGGCCAGCGGGAGAGGAGAGTAATCCATAGTTTCTATGAGAACTGGGATTACCGTAAAAGAATGGGCCGTTTTTAGCCCGTAATTTGCGCATTGGGGCCCTAATAGGACCCCAAAATATGGGGCCCCTTTTAAGCCGGTGAACTGGCTTACTCTTTTCCTCTTTGGTGCCAGACATCCTTTCCCTTAATCTGTGTGCCAGACCACTGCTTTCCATTTAATCTGTGTGCCAGACCACTCCTTTCCAGTTTATATGTGTTCCAGGCCACTCCTTTCCATCTTAACTGTATGCCAAACCATTCCTTCCAGATCGTTCCAGATCACTCCTTCCCATCTTATTCACGTGGCAGATCACTCCTTCCATCTTATTTGTGTGCCAGTACATTGGAGATCAATTTAGCAATGCAGGCAGATGGATCTTCAGAGCTCCAAACAAAGAGCTCCAATAATTACTCATTTAACCCTAGTTTTGATCTCCCTGACAGAGCCCCATTTTTTTAAATCTGACGTGTCACATTATGTTTGAATAACTTTTTGACACTTTTACCTATCCATGTGATTCAGAGATTGTTTTCTCATGACACATTGGGCCACATGTATGAAACTGTTTAGGTCTAAAACTCACTCTTTTCTATGGGCAAAAAAGTTTATTTTAGACCTAAACAGGTTTACTGTGGGCCCCTTGTGCTTTAAGTTTGTAATAAAATTTTGTCCCCTACAATCCTTGTTTATTTGTGAAAAATATCTAAATATTGTGAAAATTTTGAAACGTTTTCTATTTTCAAAGCTCAAAAATGTCTGCATGTAAGACATAGTTATTCCACACAAAATAGTTTATAACTAGCATCTACCCTGTGTCCACTGTAGGTTTTTATCATTTTTTAAATGTCTTTTTATTTTTTTTAAGTTTAAATTTGGGGGCTTAGAAATTTAGTAGGAAATTTTCAAAATTTTCAAGAAAATCAAAATTTTTTTGGGGACCAGGGGCCCCGTTTTATGTGGTTTTTAGGGGTCCTGTATTTTAGATATCCCTTTAAAGACTCCAACTAAAAATTCAACCAAAGTATTCAAAACAGCATTTCGGAAGTTTATTAAACCCAAATTAAAGGGGTTTTACAGAAATTTTTAAACCAAAAATGGAGTGAAATTAAAAAATTTCACGGTTTTGGCCTACAGTTGTTTTTGATACAGCATGGACTTTTCTTATTGAGGGGATATGGGGAAAATTATTTAAAAGGGTGGATTTTCCCATGGAATCCCAAATTTTGAAAACCCCCTTTTAAAAATCCGACCAGAAAAAAAATTGCCCTGTAGGGCCCATGACTTATGCAGTTTCTTTTAACGTCTTGCGGCGAATAGTTAACCTATAGCGTGGGTGTAATCTGGTTGATTTGGGAACATGGGTAGGATTGTACCAAGCGGGACAGGACGCACCTATTATGGCTTTTGGACTCACAGATTGTTATGATCTACTTGCCATGCTAGCAATTTGGAAAAGCCCCCAAACAGTACCCAGAAACAGGTGTAATCCATCTCCAGACAAGGCGCCGCACCCTATTCACATGGATTTCATTAAGGTGTACGTTGTGACGATTTGGAGGTTCAGCGTCTTGTCCATAGTTTGTTTTATGTCACTTGGGCCATGAAAATGGGGGGAGAAAAAACGCAGGTTCTGCCAACACATATGCCAGCGCACATATTCTACAAACACCCTGCGGAGCTGTATTGTGGTCATACAGTCATGCGCCACAATGACGCACCTGTGTGTGAACATTACGCTTTACACAATCGAAATGTCTGTGTTGATGTGTGTCATAGTTCTATCTAGCCATGAACTGTGTTTGATACTTTTTGTCTGTATATTAAGTTTATAGAAGGCTCTTGTTTTTTGGGGATGAAGTTCGCTGTTTTTACTGGTATCACTTATGGGGTTCTTATGACGCTTTTCGATCACTTGTTTTATCAAGCTTTTTGCTGAGTGTTCCTTCGGAGAACAAACAGACAGATACATAGCATCGTGTTCCTGTCGGTGTAGTGTTTTCGTTTATGTTCTATTGTTCGTGACACGCAGCAGTCACCGTATGCGGTCATCAATAACTTACCATGCTAAAATTTACACCGCTGCAGGTTGCTCCCTGATAGTTGATACAATTTACAGCGATACCAATTTAGAATCGGTATTTACACAATAAAATATATTACTTTTAAAACAACGAAAACATGATTGTGCGTCGCCATAGTATGAGAGTATATAACACTTTTTTTTTATTTTTTGTGTGTACTTAGCTGTCGAGCATGTGCGCTTGTTTTTTTTGCAGGGATGAAGTTCTTTGTTGTTTTTCAGATTCGGTATCAGTTTTTGAGGAACAAGTTTTTTTAATGTGATGTTTTAAACGCGTTGTTTTGTTTGTGCACAAAAGCAGGGTGTTAAAGAAAATTCTGCAATTCTGTAGAAGTGCTTTTTACATTATTTATAACCTTGGACTCGCTCACACGTCATACAGTATACATGAAATGTTTGAGTTTTAACTACGCTGGCGTCAATATGATTACGATCAGTGCTATTTATATATGTATTTTAGATGTTGAGCAGATTGAAAAAAAGTGTTTTTTATCCTGTGGTAAAACAATATTTATGCATCACTATGTGTTGATAGCCATAACATTTTTATTTTTCCATATACAGGGCTGATGCAGGGCTTTTTTTTGCAGGGTGAACTGCAGTTTGTGTGATGGACGCACTGGTTGTCGTTTTTGATCGCGTTTTCTGATGCTGCACGCATATTTATCGCTGGGTGTACTGTCATGGAGTGAATGAACTATTGCAATTCGGTGATTTTTTGTTCAAAGGGACGTTCCACTGCTGCGGGCTAAATAACATGTCAATTTATGAGGCATAGGTTGTTATGGCCCTCGTGGCGTACCAAATATGCTTATAACTTTATTTTTTTGTTTTATTTATCTTTCGTTCTGGGGACTCAATTGCCATCTGAAAAGGGGTAAAGGGTAGTGTACATGTTCTTTATTGTTATTTTTCTGTGATTACCTTTCACTCAGGGGCTCTAAAGGAAGGGGGGGAATGAATACCTACAGGGGGCTCTAAACGGAATGGGGGGGGAGAGAATGCACTCATTGGGTCTCATGTTATAAGGAAGGGGGGGGAGCATATACCTTACAGGGGGGCTCCTAAAGGAAGGGGGGCGCGGAATGTATACCTACAGGGTGGCTTCTAAAGGAAAGGGGGCCGTGGGCCTCGTAGGCAATATACCTACAGGAGGGGTCTAAAGGAATAGGGGGGAAAAAAGCAGAATACCGACAGGGGGCTCACTAAAGGAAGGGGGTGGCACTCTATTCCTACAGGGGGCTCCTAGTGATGAGGCGCCTGGGACAGCTCAATCCTCGTATACCACTACAGGGGGCTCTCTAAAGTGGAAGGGTGAGAAAGAATACCTACAGGGGGCTCTAAAGAAGGGGGGAGGGGAGAATACCCTACACGGGCCCTCTAAAGAAGGGAGGGAGTATAATACTCACTGGGGCGCTCTAAAGGAAGGTGGGAGCCCTATACCTACAGGGGGCTCTAAAGTAAGGGGGGAGCCACTTATACCTCAACAGGGGGGCGATGCGCCTCTTAAAGGGGAAGGGGACGCGGAGCACTATACCTACCTAGGGGTGCTCTAAAGGGAGGGAGAAAACTATACCTGACAGGGGGGCTATAAAGGGGGCGCGAGACACTATGCCTTCAGGGGGCCTAAGCGAGGGGAGGAGAAACTCATGCCTATAGGGAGCCCCTAATGCTTGGGGGGGTGAGAACTATGCCCTTCTGGGAGGTCTCTTGTCTACAGGGTGGGTCTTAATCTATTCTATCTTCAGGGGGGGGACAATTCTGCCTACAGGGGGGCCACTAGAATCTACAGGGGGGTGACAGTATTTGGCCTACTAGGGGGGACGTATTCTGCCTACAAGGGGGCCCTAAATCTTTACAGGGTGGGGCTATTCTGCCAACAAGGGGGCTAAATCTACAGGGGGGGGACTATTCTGCCAACAAGGTGCGCGCCTCATAAATTTACAGGGGGGGGGGAACATCTGCCTGCATTAGGGGGCCTCATAATCTATCAGGGGGTGGAATCTTTTCTGCCTACCATATGGGGCACTATAATATACAGTAGGGCCCCTTGTTCTACCGCTACAGGGTGGCCTAAGCTATACAGGGGGCACCCCTTCTTCGTATACCCTCAATAGGAACCCTAAGCTACTGCCGGGCGGCCTCGAAGCTGCCTAATTCTCCCCAATGCCGCTCCTAGCTACTGCCCCGCGTGGGTGCTACGCTACCTAGCCTAGCGCACCTGGGGCCCGTGATAACCTACATACCGACCTGGGGGAGCCCGCATGTAATTACCAGGGCCGGCGTAAGTTGTTAACAATTTCGGGCACCTTTATAAATGGGGGTTTGTCTTACTATGAGGGAAGGGGGCACTCACTTGGGGGAAAACTGATAATAAAAAAAGTGAGGTCTCAGGTGTTTGTGTTTGTAAATTCTCCCCAGGGCAGAGTGGTGGATGAGCAAGTCTATCATGGAGGTCGGGGACGAATAGAGAAGAAAAGAGAAGTGAACGGATCCTCAGACAAGACGTCACATGTGAGGCCCTAATTGTATAGTAAACTATTTGCAAAGCACCTGTGCTACCTGGTATCTTCCACTTTATGGTCATGTATGGAGGTAAATACAGTCTGAGTCCTGTGTAACTAGTATATACCACTATATGGTCATATAGTGCGGTTTTTATTGGTCTTTGTGTTACTGATCAGTAATAGTGTAGGGGTATTATTAGTCACTTTGTTTTGTCATTTTCTAGCTGTATTAATCAGGTTCCTATGAAGTAGAGTTATTGGTAATGTTGGTCTTTGGTATAGTGGATTTGTTTGGTAGCAGTATGCATGGTGATATGTATGGTGAGGTATTTACCCTTTGTATTATCTACATTATCTAACAGCATGTCCTGGTAAATGTTCATGGTCAGGGAGGTGGGCAATGGGGGGGGGGTGGCCCATCCAAAAGTTTGCTTTGGGGCCCTGGCTTCTCTAGTTACACCCCTGGCAGGGACAGTAACAAACCAAACTGCCTTCTCTATGGAGAGCCCAGCTGCTGCTCTAGAACAACCTTGCAGAGTTATATACCAAACGTCCAGACATACAGTATACAGTCGCTTGGTAGTCAGCAACTGGTTATATGCATTATATTTATAGGTTTATGCTGCATACGGTAGTGCTTGAAAATTCATTAAACCTTCAGAATTTTCTATATTTCTGCTTAAATCTGACCTAAAGCTACATCAGATTTTCTTAAAGTAGATAAAGAACCAAATCAAACAAATGAGTCGTAAATACTTGGTAATTTATTTTGGGAGGAGTACGATTCAATGTCACAAATCTATAAGTGGCAAAAGTATGTGAACCTGTGCTTTCAGTCAGGGGCATAACTAGAGAAGCTTGGGCCCAATAGCAAAAATTTGGATGCCCTACCCCCCTCCCCGACCATAAACATTTACCGGGACCTCTTAGGTCATGCAATTACTAGATAATACAAGGAGCGATTACCTCACCATACATATCAGCATCATAGTGCTACCAAACAAATTCACTATACAAAGACCAACATTACCAATAACGCTACTACAGAGGATCTGAATATACCACCAGAACACGACCACAAATTACCACCACATAGTGAATGTATAATACCCCTATTATTCTGCCACCAATGTAGGTTAGAGAAGTCCCTGGTATGTGTGAGAAGTCTCTGTACAAGCAAATGGTAGATAGTGAACTCGCTATATAAATTCCCTTCCAAAGCATGTGGCGTTCCAGTGAGGAGGATGCAATGGATGTGCTTCAGGGTAGTTAATTGATTGCAACTTGAGTGAACACAGAGGACAAATAAACGCGGTCAAAACTAATGCTCCTCTCAGCTCTGTGCAAACATGTCTGAACTAGATGGAAACACAGCTGCAATGAGGCAGGATGTGACCTCACAGAACAGGAAGAGGAGCATGAAGCAAAGAAGTATGGGAGTTACTGTACATTATCAACAAACATAACCATTACATATAGTTGCAATCAATGGCCACAGAGACCACAGAGAGGCAACATAACATATCAACATAGCATATAATAGACATAACATGAATACACATGTAATGAATGGGTCCCAGGTAGGGGGGACAACACACCTATACTATTACCAAATAAAGATCAGTATACAACGACCAATATTAACACCACATAGTAACTATATAGTGGTATATACCAGTGTACACAAGTGCCTTACAGACTATATTACCTCCATACAGTTACCATATATTGGTAGATACATGTACACAAGCTCTGCTGACATATGAGTGATTACAGTGCACTAACATCTTTTGATGTAACTGCCATGATGACTTCTCCTGGCCACCACCCGTCCCTGCAGATTTGTACACAAATAACTTAGAATCCTCACTTTTCCAGCACCTCCTTTACTGTCCCCCACCTCTACACAAACTTCCCAGGAGTGGCAGAGTGGGCACAGGCCATAACTCAGAGGCCCATTCTCCTAAAGGGGAGGAGAGGAACAGAGGATTCACCCCCTGGAGATTGTGTTACAGCTATGGTCTGTACCCCTAGAGAATCATGTTACCAGGTAACCACCATTAGATAGATTGCTAGGCCCTACATAGTAAAAGTTACAAGCGTTCCCATATGCGAATAGCCTCAAATAGCCGGTCCCGATTATTTGAGGCTATTCGCATATGGGAACGCTTGTAACTTTTACTATGATCTAATAAAGGAATCAAGTTTTATTGCACTTTACCCGGTGGTCATCGCTGCATCAATTGTGTTTTGGAGGATCATAGGTAGGTAGGCTACAGGTAAGTAGATTGGCCCTAGGCAGGCAGTAGTTAGACCCGAGTTAGGTAGGAAAGTCAGGTTTGATGGAAGGCCCCAGGTAGCTAGGTAGGCAATAGGTGGGCCACAGTTAGGCTGTAGGTTGGCCCCAGGTAGCTAAGAAGATAGGCTATAGGTGGGGCCCACATAGGTAGATAGATAGGTAAATAGGTTGCAGGGGGCCCAAAATAGGCAGGCAGGCTTTAGGTAGGCTATAGGAGGCCCATATGGGTAGACAGAGTTTAGGTAGACAATAGGGGGCCCATAGAGTTGGCAGGGTTTAGGTAGGCTATAAAGGCCCATACAGGTCGGTCGTTAGGGTTTAGGTAGGCTAAAGGTCCCCATGTAGGTAGGCAGGCAGGGTTTAGGGGAGGCTATAGGCGCCCATATAAGTAGGTAGGCAAGGTTTAGGTAGGCAATAGGGGCCCATATATGTAGGCAAGGTTTAGGTAGGCTATAGGAGGCCAATTAGTTAGGCAGGCAGGGTTTAGGTAGGGTATAGGGGCCCATATAGATAGATTGGCATGGGTTAGGTATAGGGGGGCATATAGGAAAGCAGGGTTTAGGTTGGCAATAGGGATGCATATAGGGAGGCAGGGTTTAAGTAGTGTATAGGAGCCCATATAGGCAGTCAAGGTTTAGGTAGGGTCTAGAGGGCTGTATAGGCAGGAAGGGTTTAGGTAGGCTAAAGGTCCCCATGTGGGTAGGCAAGCAGGATTTAGGATTGGCTATAGTGGCCTATATAGGCAGGCAGGGTTTAGGCTCACCTGTCTCTCATTCCCCCAACGTGAGTTTCAGTCTCTTCCAGTCTCTGTGCTCAGTGCAGGCGACGCGATGATCTGACGTCATCACGCCGCCAACGTCAACAGCACTATGGGCCAGCGCCTGGTAGGCTTGAGGCCTATGGCTTTAAGCTTATCAGGCTGATTAGCGGAGCGTCGGCGGCTTACACTGGGCAGTCTGACTCCTGCCTCTGAATACTTGGGACAGAGCGCCCAATGTTCAGTGGCAGAATGCACTGGAGTAGCAGAGGCACTAGCAGCTGCTACGGGGCATGGCCCAGGCCGCCTAAGGACCCGGGCCCACGTAGCAGCTGCTACCTTTGCTACCCGGTAGTTACGCCCCTCCTTTCAGTATCTGGTATAACCCCATTGTACAGCAATAGCTGCATCTAAATGTTTCGGGTAATGACTGGTTAGTCCTGCACATCAGCTCTTCAGGTCCTTCCACAACATTTCTGTTGGATTAAGGACTGTGATTGAGCCATTCCAAAACTTTAACTAAGTTCTTATTTAACTATTCTTTGGTAGAACGACTTGTGTGCTTATGATCGTTATTTTGCGGTATAATCCATGTTTTCTTGAGATTCAGCTCCCAGGCAAATGTCTTGATATTTTCTCTTAGAATTTGCTGGTGCAATTCAGAAGTCATTGTTCAATCAATGATGGCAAGTCATTATGTCCTAAATACAGCAAAACAGACTCAATCAATGAAACTACTATTAAATAATTGCCAAAGGCAATAATAATCCCCGCTTCCTTTGCACAATCTAAAACAATAATTCTTTATTAGGATATTTATTTAATGTAACAGTCCTAAATGAGATGAGTAACGAAAGGCATAAGATTAAAACAAGTTATGTCATGCATGCACATATAGTGTAGATTACAAAGAGTATATGGGTCTGGTGGTATAAAATTCAAAAGGGCCAGACAAGTTATTTACTCAGACTCAAATCTGGCCAGCAGTGTAATTGTATTTGGCCCTGAGAAGATAAAGAAGCCAGAAGCTGCTGTTTCACTCAGCTCCTCCCCCCTTTATGGAGCAGGAAAGGGACCAACACAGGAGAAACAACACAGACAGCAGATGTATGAAAGAAAAAAAGAAAGTGGTGCTCACCGGTATCCTGGGTGCTGTAGTCCGCCCGTCCTCACACAGACACCTCTATTAGTCTCAGCTGGTTGATCCTCCTAGATTTCCTTTCAGGCAACTCACAGGCTCGCTCTGCTCCTCCACCAGTGCAGTGACCTCCAGAGACAGAAAATCTGCTGCATCCAGAGAGTGTCATTTTTTGTTACTACGCCTCTGAGGAATCGTCTGTGTGAGTGCCGGGATTATCGACTTCTTACTTCCAACACAGACAGCAGGACGACTGATAAGATAAGAGGAGTTCACAGGGAGAAACGAGAATCCAAAGCCTCAACACTTAACCCTTGCAGCTCCTTTTCAGCCCCAGCATCTCTGCAGGCAGCAGAGTACTCTAACAGAGATGCTGTGCAGCAGATAAAAAGCACTATAAGGACCACAGTGCTGTAAATGACTGCGGTCAGTGCAAATAATGTGGGTATCTGATTTATTTCTTTTTCAGTAAATATCAGTAAATATCAAGGTTGGAGCGTTACTTTGTTCATGTTTTTAATTTTGACCCACTGTGTATTTCAGTTTGACACTCCCGATACAGATAGTAAAGCTATCACTAGCTATCACTAGCAATTAACTGGCTCACTGCCTTCCAAGTGTAGAGCTATCTCGCACCTAATCGTGCTTTAACATGTCAAGCCTGGGGCCGGACACGGGGGGCGCAGCCTTAGGGGGAGGCCCCCCATGACCCGGCGCTCCGGGCGTACGTGCGGCCGTTAGGTTGAGGGAGCGCGGCGTGCGGGGGGGCGCGCCGTATATAGGCGCACTGCACGTCGCGCGGGAGGCAGTTGCGCAGAGGCAGCTTGAAGAGTCTGGAGCTGCTGCGCACTGACCTCCGTCCCGTACCTTAAGCGGCAGCATGTCGGGGATCGATGAGCTGCTGGAGCAGCTCAGGGCAGCGGCAGCGCAGCGGGGACCGGGATGGCTGCAGGACCAGGTGCGGTTCGCTCTGGGGACGTCTCCCCCTCCTGCGCCTCCTGTTTCACCTGGGGGGGGCGGTGGGGCCCCCGTCCATGCCCAGGCGCAGGGCTCGTCCCCCCCAGAGACTTAGCCCTGAGATAACACCCAGGGTCCGCGCGCGTCAACGGAGCCCCTCAGGGGACCCTCCGGTCCGGGTGGCGCGGACGTCAGCTCGGACTCGCGTCGCCCGGTCCGGGAGGAATCCGGCACGACGGGCGGGCCCAGCGGAGCGCGGTCGGCGTCACCCCAGTCCAGGGGGGGCTACGACCGTGGCTCCTGTCTGCACTGCTACGCGGGAGGCGGCGGAGGGCCCCGGTGATGTACCGGTCGGGGTCCACGCCTGGAGTCGCAGTTCCGGTGGTCGGAGGGAGAGCCAGACGGCGGGAAGCGCACATCGGTTCCGGATGGAGGATAACGGACGGCATTCGGCTGGTCCCGGCGCGGGGGAGGACCTGGACGGCAGGAGCGAAGAAGGCGAGGCGGAGCACAGAGTTCGGTCGGTGGTTCAGCGGGTGCCGGATCGGAGGGCCGTGGAGGCCTGGAGACAGGAGGACGTCGTGGATCAGCGTGGACAAGGCAGCGGTCTTCAGGGATCGATGGGAGCGGCTGGCGGGATCACAGCTCCCGCGCAGCCTGGTGAGTCCTCTTCTATGTTTAGTATGTCACCGTCGGGGGGGGCGGTGGCGGGTGCGCACTTAGTTAGGGGGCCTCCGGCGTGGGAGGAGTTGGCTGGTAGCTTGAGGGAGTTGTTAGCGCGTTTGCCAGGGTCGGTGGGCAGTTTGGGACCGGTATCACCGGTAGCGGCGTGGGGGGCGGCGACGTCCTCTATGGTTGTTCCCTCCTCTTCTCCTAGTGGGCCCGTGCCGGGGGTTGGGTCGCAGGTCAGGGGGACGGGGGTGACAGTGTCGGTGCAAACAGAGCAGGACACGGTTGATGCGGTTCGACTTGATGACAGAGCGAAGGGGGAAGTTTATGTGTGCTTCGAGGGGCCCTTGGGGGCTCACTTGAAGAAGGAGGTGAAGGAAAAGATTTGGCAGGACGAATACGTCGAAATCTTTTCGCTTCTCCCTTTGGAAAAATTTAACTTAGCTAAGGGAAAAAGGGATGAGAGTAAGAAGGAGGAGGAGGAGAAGCGGAGGTGGCGGTTGATTCCGCAGACCTTCCAGAATTGGTTGCAAGCATTTGCCATTTTGGCGAGTGTGATCGGTGAAAAAGCGCCGGATAACTGTTCCGCGCTTTTTTGTTACTTAGACTCTATTGGGGAAGCCCAGAGGGTTTATGGGGGACAAGCGTGGCTACGATACGACGAGCAATTTCGTCAGCGGAAGGCAGTGCGTCCCTCCATTCGCTGGGACCACAAAGACATCGGTCTGTGGTTAAAGGTGATGGCACCGTCTCGGTTTGGCCAACCCTTTCAAGGGGGACCCGGTGCTACTGGTCAACAGGGGGGCGCTGGGTCGATCGGTGGGGGCACCTCAGGGGGGCCTCGTACGGGAGTCTGTTGGCAATTTAATGAGAACCAGTGCCGGTTTGGGTCAAACTGCCGTTTCAGACACGTTTGTTCAGTGTGCAGTGCCGCTTCCCATGGGTCGTCACGGTGCATGCGGAGGGGAAAAGGAAAAGGGGGGGTGGCTCAGCAAGGGGGCGACGCCGGTGAGGGGGGCCGCGATGGTGCCGTATCTAAATAGATACCCGGACCAGAGAGCGGCATGTTTGATAAAGGGGGGTTTTAGCGACGGTTTTCGTATTCCAGTTCCTCCTCATGAGGTACCCTTCTCAACCAAGAATTTGCGGTCGGCCATGCTACACCCGGAGGTAGTGGCCGACAAGCTGGCCAAGGAGGTATCATTGGGGAGGATGGCGGGCCCATTCTCCTTTTTACCGGTTGCAAATTTAGTTGTGTCCCCGTTAGGGGTGGTTCCAAAGAAGGAGCCAAATAAGTTTCGGTTGATTCACCATCTTTCGTTCCCAAAAGGCCTGTCGGTCAATGATGGCATCGATCCGGAGCTTTGTTCGGTGGTTTACACCTCTTTTGATGCAGCGGTTCGTTGGGTGCGTTTTTATGGGAGGGGGGCTCTTATGGCCAAGACGGACATTGAGTCCGCCTTCAGGCTGTTGCCCGTTCACCCAGACAGTATTCACCTGCTGGGGTGTTTTTGGGATGGTTCCTTTTTTGTTGATCGGTGTTTACCAATGGGTTGTTCGATTTCTTGTTTCTACTTTGAGACCTTTAGTACTTTTTTGGAGTGGGTGGTTCGGGACGTGTCCGGTTTGGGGTCTGTGATTCATTACTTGGACGATTTCCTTTGCGTTGGCCCAGCGGACTCTGGGGTTTGCGGGTCGCTGTTGGCATCAATGCAATGGGTGATGGGACAGTTTGGGGTTCCGCTGGCCCCTGATAAGACGGAGGGTCCGGCCACTTCGTTGAACTTTTTGGGGATTTGCATCGACTCCGATTTGATGGAATGTCGGTTGCCGGAGGAGAAGGTGGTCGCTTTGAGGGGTGAAATCAAGCTGGCGTTAACAAGAAGGAAGGTGACTCTGCGTGAGCTACAATCCTTACTGGGCAAGCTTAATTTTGCTTGCCGTATAATGCCCATGGGTCGGATTTTCTCGAGACGCTTGGCGGGGGCGACGTCGGGAGTGCGGGCTCCTCATCACTTTATTCGGTTGACGGCGGAACACAGGGAGGATCTTAAGGTGTGGCAGTCGTTTATGGAGCATTACAATGGGAGATCCATTATATTAGAGGCAGTGGTGAACAACGCGGATGTGGAAATTTTCACTGATGCGGCGGGGAGTGTTGGGTACGGGGCATATTGTCAAGGGGCGTGGTGTGCCGGACGGTGGCCGGCCTCGTGGGTGGATGCTGGATTGGTCAGGAACCTAGCACTTCTGGAGCTATTTCCTATCGTCTTGGCGGTGGAGCTTTGGGGGGAGAGTTTCAGGAACAAAAAAGTTAGGTTTCACTGTGACAACTTGGGAGTTGTTCAGGCCATCAATTCCCTGTCGGCATCTTCCCCTCCGGTGATTGTTCTGCTGCGGCACTTAGTGCTTCGTTGTCTGGGTCTGAACGCTTGGGTGATGGCGGTGCATGTTCCAGGGGTGGAGAATGAGTTGGCTGATGCTTTATCTCGTTTTCAGTGGGAGCGATTTCGGGAGCTGGCTCCGGACGCCTCGGTCGAGGGAGAGGATTGCCCAGTGGAGCTATGGAACTTGGTCGCGATTCCGCGAACCGCTTGATGATGGCGTCTTTGGCCAAGGGTACCTGGGAGTCCTATGCGGCGTCGTGGGAGCTGTGGGTAAGGTGGCTGGAGGTCGCGGGACCACTGGAGACGGACAAAGAGAGAGCGGCGGCTCTGTTCTGCCTGGTTGGTCATGTGGCCGAGGAAGGTTGGTCAGTTCCAAAAACGTCGCGTTTTCTTTCAGGTCTGGCTTTTGGTTTCAAGGCCCGGGGTTTAGGTGACGTGACAAAGTCATTTGAGGTGGTGCAGGCGATGAAAGGTTTTCGGCGGGGGGCAGTGACAGTGGATGGGAGGCGCCCGGTGGTTTTTTCACTTTTGGAGCGTTTGGGGGCGACGTTGCCAGTGGTTTGTTTTTCGGATTTTGAGAGGGTATTGTTTCAGCTGGCCTTCTCTTTGGCTTTCTTTGGAGCCTTGAGAATAGGTGAGTTGGTATCCCCCAGCAAGGGAAAGGGGGGTGGTCTGTTGGCAGAAGACGTGCAGCTGAAAGATGGTGGGATTACATTGGTGATTCGCAGGTCTAAGACCGATCAGTTGGGTAAGGGCAAGTTGCTACATTTGGGGATCGTCCAGGGGTCCCTCATGTGTCCGGTTCGCTGCTTCGAACGTTATAGGCGGGTACGTGGTGGGGGCCGGGGACCCCTGTTAGTGCATGAGGACGGCACGTTTGTGTCCCGTTTTCAATTTACGGCAATCTTCCGCCGTTGTTTGTCGGAAGTGGGGTTGGATCCATCGCAGTTTGCTCCCCATTCATTCCGGATTGGCGCGGCTACGGAGGCCGCGGGATGGGGTTTGGATGCGGCGGCTGTACGGCGAATCGGTAGATGGGAATCGGAGCGATATCGCTCATATATTCGCCCACATCTGGTGCTGGTTACCCCGTGAAGTATATGTAAAACATAAAAAAAAAAAAAAAAAAAAAAGGAGGGGGGGCTTCAAGTTAGGGTGGTTTACCGGCTACGGGAGTTTAGGAAGGAGGGGTGATAGGGTATTATCTCCTCCCGTTTCTGTTACTAGTTTTGATGTTCTTTTACAGGTTCGGTGCAGAGGCTGGTATGGATTTTCGGCCACTCATTCGTTCACTGGGGTTCCCAGCGAGCGGCTCTTCGGGCGAGTGGGCGTCAATTAGGTATCCCGGATTCAGTGGCGCTGGTGCGTTGGATCGGGATCAGAGGCATGCTTTGGCGACAGGTTCTTCCAGAAGTCCAACGGTTCGCCCAATGGGATCGCCCTCCGAATGTGTTGGTCCTTCATGTTGGGGGTAACGATTTAGGCCAGCGCCCCATTAGGGAGCTCATTAGGGACATGAAGTTTGATTTGCTTCGGCTGTGGTCGGTGTTCCCGGGTATGGTCACGGTGTGGTCAGACATTGTCCCCCGATTGTCTTGGCGGCAGGTTACCTCGTTGGTGGGTATTAATCGGGCTCGCCTGAAAGTGAACAGGGCGGTCGGCTCTTTTGTGGTACGGAATGGGGGTTTTTGCGTGCGCCATAGGGAATTGGAGCCGGGCGAGGGGGAGTTTTGGCGTAGGGACGGGGTTCATCTAAATGCAGTCGGTTTGGATCTTTGGTCGTTGGACATTCGGGAGGGGATTGAGCGAGCATTGGGGCTGTGGGGGGCGGCGCGCTCATGAGGAGTCATGGGACGCTTGCTGTGGCGGGGATGGGGTCCTTGGAGCCGGTGGAATGGAGTGGGGGAGTCAGGTTATGCTTGGCTCCCAGTTTTTATGGATCGGTCTGGCGGAGGTGGGGGGCTCCGCAGGGCATGTCCTTGGGAGCTGGTGAATGGTTAGCCGCCTGAGGTGGCTTTTGGTGCCCTGAAGCCGGGGGTGATGGCTGGGGGTAATATGTGGAGATAAAACAGTGTGAAGTCTTCGCCAGACCTGGTTTTGCTTGGACATCTGAACTCCAAGGACCTCAGCCCCAATTTGGTTATTCGTGGATTAGGCCGAATGGGTAATTGGGTTACATGCTCATTCGGGAATGTTTGTGTACTGTTGTTTTGTTTGTAATAAAATGGCTGCTGTGGCCAATTATATCCAACCTCTGTCTCAGTGTCCTCTTTGGGTGGGGGTTATGGAAAGCGTGGGGTTGGAGTCATTGGCAGGGTGGCCAAAGTAGGGTAGGCGCTGCTCAGGGTCAAGCCTGGGGCCGGACACGGGGGGCGCAGCCTTAGGGGGAGGCCCCCCATGACCCGGCGCGCCGGGCGTACGTGCGGCCGTTAGGTTGAGGGAGCGCGGCGTGCGGGGGGGCGCGCCGTATATAGGCGCACTGCACGTCGCGCGGGAGGCAGTTGCGCAGAGGCAGCTTGAAGAGTCCCACCCTCCCTCCCTAAGTTTGAGGTGTGAAGGGTGATAGGGTTGGGGCCCTGGGGGGGGGTCGTTTGGTGTTGATTCGGTTCGTCGCAGTGGCAGGCGGGGATGGGGTCCTTGGAGCCGGTGGAATGGAGTGGGGGAGTCAGGTTATGCTTGGCTCCCAGTTTTTATGGATCGGTCTGGCGGAGGTGGGGGGCTCCGCAGGGCATGTCCTTGGGAGCTGGTGAATGGTTAGCCGCCTGAGGTGGCTTTTGGTGCCCTGAAGCCGGGGGTGATGGCTGGGGGTAATATGTGGAGATAAAACAGTGTGAAGTCTTCGCCAGACCTGGTTTTGCTTGGACATCTGAACTCCAAGGACCTCAGCCCCAATTTGGTTATTTGTGGATTAGGCCGAATGGGTAATTGGGTTACATGCTCATTCGGGAATGTTTGTGTACTGTTGTTTTGTTTGTAATAAAATGGCTGCTGTGGCCAATTATATCCAACCTCTGTCTCAGTGTCCTCTTTGGGTGGGGGTTATGGAAAGCGTGGGGTTGGAGTCATTGGCAGGGTGGCCAAAGTAGGGTAGGCGCTGCTCAGGGTCATGTCTGTCACCCACCAATAGACCAAAGGTATTTGAAATTAGATGCAACTGCAGTCTGCATCACAATTAGTAGCATGAATGAGAGACCACTATTTAAAAAACAGTATTCAGTCAATGATACTAAAACTACCATGTTTTGCAGATGGTATGAGGTTTTTATGCTGAAATACAGCATAATTATCCAAGCATAAAGCATCTCACTTAAACCAAAAAGCTCTATTTTGGTCTCATCCATCCCCAAAACATTGTTCCAATAGCCCTCTGGCTTGTACAGTGATATTTAGCAAACTGCAGACAATCCACTCTGTACTTCATGGAGAGCAGCAACTTCTCCTTGCACTCCTGTCATGCATACCATTGTTATTCAATGTCCTCCTGATGGTGGACTCATGAACATAACCATTAGCTAAGGAGAGGGGCCTTTAGTTGCTTATTTGTTACCTTGGGTTTCTTTGTGATCTTGTGGATTTTTATACAATATATTGCTCTTGGCTTGATTTTTGTTGGTTGAACACTTCTGGAGAGGGTAATAATGGTTTTTAATTTTTTACATTTGTACACAATCTGTCTTACTGTGGATCGGTCCAAACTCTTAAGAGATGCTTTTATAACCTTATCCAGCTGATGAGCATCAACAACAATTCTTCTGAGGTCCTCAGAAATCTTTGTTCATGCCATGATACACTTCCATAAATGTGTTGTGAAGACCAGATTTGATAGATCCTTGTCAGGGGACAGTGAAGACAAGCAACTTTGCAATTGGATGTAATTTGCAAAGCTGTCTTGTTTTCACAGTCTGCCTTGTCTTCATTTTGTGTAAACACTGTTCCTCAGTGCCGGTCGGATTCCACCTCCTTTCATTTCATTGGCTGACGGCTCTACTAATTTAATTCTGTCTGACTCCCGGTCGTATTCATGGGAGCGCGCATTCCTGCCTCTCTCACTCAGAATAAGGGGCCAGCGACATTTCACTCTGCACTGCCAGGAGCTGCACAGTAACACTGCAGCTGCTTCTACAATCAGAAAACAGCAGAATTGTGCCTCGGTGCCTAATGCTCCTGCGTGTAAACATAGAAGGGAGACAGATCTGTGCTGCTCTGGATGAGTTCATAGAAGACTGGATTCAACTGTAACAAACCTTCAGCTATGATAGGAGAAGAGATCAGTGCTCTGAGTTCATAGAAGACTGTCTAGACTGAATGCAGGGCTTTGGTATGTAAACAAACAGCTCTTACAAAATAAGACTGCATAGGGAGAGGACATGTGGACAGGTGGGGGGGGGGGGACACGCTGACTCGGGCGTGAACATGAACAGTGAAGGGTGGGATGATGTCATCCCCCTGCAGTTAAGAAACAAACAGCGGGGAGGGGAAGAAACGCCTCTGGATTTGTAGAGCTGAGAAACTGAAAATACAATGAAACACACGAACTGATGAAGCGATACATCCCCTTTAAGCACAACTGTATGTGTGTTTGTTACAAATGTAAGTCTGTCCCTAAGTGTTCATGCTCTCATACCTTTTTTGGTTCGTCCACATAGCAAGATCTCTGTACTCTCAGTTCTTGCCAGGGTAGTTCCAGACCAGTGATTGGGGCACACAACGCTGGAGCCTTGGAAGGTGAGAGGACCACTAGACACCAGAGACTTGACTTACTTGCTTCCAATGACAATCAAGCCCCTTACCAATGATGAAGGAGTGTTCAACCTTCTCCTGGCAGCCATCTTAAGGACTCTGTTTCAAGCTTTATTTTGTGTTTAATTTTCTTACTGTGCAATGAAGTGACAAGATGGCCAAGGGCCACCTATCAATTTGAATGACTCACTACAAAACCGTAGTTAGTGGTCTTATGTTAAAGTGAGATAAGGTTGTGGGCACGGTGACAACTAGCCAAGAAGCCTTGCAATATGTATGTAAAATGTAGATTGAAAAATGTGACTGAAATATATAACCAATGAAAGTGATTTTTGAAGTGTGGACCAATTGGATGGAGAGTGTCAATCAATTGTCTGAAGTGTGTTAACCAATTAGGGTGACTCATTACACCCTGTTGAAAAGTATATAAACAAAGGGGCTTGACCCACACATAATGGGAATCTTGCTGAGTCTCACCTGTCTCTTGAACTCCTTTATTCCTCTGTCATGACACAATTCAGTGGCTACACGAGTTGGCAGCTAGTCGGTGGTGTTTTTCAAAGCTCAACCAAGTTTCATCTTGGATTTTTCCTTCTTCTCTAAAGGTCTTTAAAATCACTAGAAAAACATGTAACTGGTGTAACAAACCACAAACTTTACCAAAAATACTTGTTAAAATGTAATAAAAACTGAATGTTGTTTTTTTAGCAAGGTTTTAAAAACGCTGAAAAAAATGTATGTGCAGGAAGCCTGTGTGTTATGGCTGATTGGTGTACAACAATGCTTTTCTTTGTAAGAAATGTGGTGTCCCCAATACAGACTCCAAATGCACACAATACATCTCCTAGCATATTGTCGAGTATTGCCAAGTGTTTATTAATAGTAATTGGCATCTGCTGGTATTTTATGCAATAACACTGATGTCACGGAGTACTGACTGTTTCCATAATAAATGCACTGCTATTAAAAGGTTAAAGGGTTTATTCCATGAGTCATCTTCATACCAAAAGTCCTGAGAGCCCATTAATAGCCGTTTGAATGTAATTTACAGTGTTTTTAGCTAATTAGTGGCTGTAGAAAATACATTTCTTCATCATTATCGCTTCCATGTGCCTTCCTTGGTGCTGCTGCGCTCTAGAGACAAGCTGTGAGCAGGATCAGTCTACTTCACCTTCTGGAAGCTAACAATATACCCTGCTGAAGTATATCAGTCAGCTATACTACCATGTTCTTCCAGAGGTTCTGCCCCTTCTCTCACACACAAGGCAGAAAGCTATGTCTCTTGGCATTTCTGCATTGAACATTAGTCCACTATGTGAAGACTTGGCTGTATAAAGAGTGATGAGCATGTGCGTCCACCAACACTCAACTCATTGGGTGGACATGGAAATTGATGTACACTTTAAACACAAGATGGCAGCATTCTATGTCAGTAAATATTATAACTCTTCACTGGATCATTTCCTAACAGCATGTACACATGTGGACAAAACTGTTGGTACTCTTTTGTTACAGAAAGAACAACCCACAATGGTCACTGAAATAACTTGCATCTGACAGAAGTAATAATAAATTTAAATTTACTGAAAATCAACCAGACATTGCTTTTGAATTGTAGTAAAATCAAAATTTTGAAAAAGAAACTATTGAAACTGGCCTGGACAAAATCGATGGTATCTTTAACTTAAGATTTGGTTGTACAAACATTTGAGGCAATGAGATGTCTGCACCTGTCCACAGAAACTTTGGCCCACTCCTTGCGAGCAAACTGTTCCCGCTGTCTCCGGTGTGAAGGTGCCTTCTCCAGACTGCATGCTTCAACACCTTCCACAGAAGTTCAATATGATTTGGATCAGGACTCATAGAAGCCACTTCAGAATAGTCCAATGCTTTGCTCCTAGCCATTTTTTTTATGTTTTAATTGTGTGTTTTGGGTCATTATCCTGTTGAAGGACCCATGACCTACAACAAAGACCAAGCTTTCTGACACTGGCAGTACATTTTGCTCAGGAATACCTTAATAGTCTTGAGATTTCATTGTACCTTTCACAGATTCAAGACAGCAGCAAATCTGCCCCAAAATATGACCAATCCTCCTCCATGTTTCACAGTGAGTACAATGTTCTTTTCTCTGTATTCTTCATTTTTGTGTCTGTGAACCTAGAGCTGATGTGACTTGTCAAAAAGCTCCAGTTTTGTCTCAGCTGTCCAAAGTACATTTTCCAAGAAACTTTGTGGCTTTTCAGTATGCATTCTGGCAAATTCCAGTGTTGTTTTTTATGATTTGCTTTCAACAGTGGTTTCCTTCTCGGTTGTCTTCTATTAGGTCCACTTTGGCATAGACAGTGATGGATGGTGCGATCTAAGACTGATGTACCTCAACTTTGGAGTCTACTTCTAATCTCTTTTGAAGTTGTTCTGGGCTCCTTGGCTACCATTCGCATTATATGTCTCTTCAATTTATCATCAATTTTCCACTTGCGGCCACGTCCCATAGACCTTAACCTTCTGAAAAATATGGATCATCAAGTTGTTGGAATATGGTCTTACAGCCTTTACCTCTCCTTAGCTTCCTTTGGTTCATGTTCAGTGTCGTACACACCATGATACCAAACAGCACAGTGACAACTTTTGACCCTAAAAATAGGCAGACTGACTGATCACAATTTTAAAGACACATGTGATTTTAATTACAGGGCTCACCTTACTTTAACATGTCACTATGCGAAGGCCCCCCCCTGCAACACGGTCCGGCCCCGGGTATGCCCCCATGCACCCTCACCCCCCTCCCGAGCTGGGACAGCGGCCACTGAACCTGGGTTTCTCTACCTTTTTTAGTAAGGGGGGGGGCCCCGATGTGAGACCATGCGCCGCTAGCTCCTGACATGGCGGCGGCCTCGGGGAAGAAGATTAAAGGAAGCAAGCCCTCGTAAGTATAGTTTTTACTTTTTTGTAAAAAATATTCCCCCGGCTCCTTTTTGCCTAGCTTAACCACCCAGGACTTTTTGCCTAGAAAATCCGCCCGGTTTGTTAGCTTGCTTAACCCCCTTTTTATACCCTGCCTAGTATTTTTCCACCCCCTGTTCCCTTTCCTAGCTATTCAACCTTTTAATGCCCCTGCTATTTTCCCCCCTGTCTCCTTATCTCCATTTTCCCCCCTGGCACCGTCATGCCTAATTTAAATGGTACCTTTTAACCGGCCTAACTTTCCAGCCCTGTTACTGCTAATATACCACCCGTATTTTTACTAATACCAGCCTGTAACTGCCTGTTATCCAGCCCCTTTTTCGCCTAGCTATATACAGCCCTTTTATCCTTCCTAGCTATTTCGCCCGTTTACTTGGGCCTAGCATTTTCCAGCCCTTATTGCTGTTATAAGCCCTTTATACCTGTGCTAAACCCCCTTATACCTTCCTAGCTTATAACTTTTTCCTCCCCTAAGATATAAGCCGATACCTGCCTAGCAAATATACCAGCTGTTCCTTTAGCTTTTAAAAAGTAAAAATGCCTAGTATATACCAAGCCTGTAATCCCCGGGCACTTAATAACCTCCAACGCTGTAAACCTTTATTTTTAATGAATTACATGGCGGAACTAATATTTACATGTAGAATGGTTTCAAGACAATTTTTCCTGGTTTAAAAAGGCTAGTAGGGGAGAAATTTTTGAGGCCTTGAACTCAGGTTTGGGTTGGTCCAAAAAGGGTGGTTGGTTTTTCAGAAATTTTTCTCCGGGTTTTCCCGACAACCACCATTTTTAGGAATGGTCCGAAAAAGAAAAAACTTCCATAACGGCATCCTGGGGGCGGAAATGCTTTGGACCGGGGGTCTAAGGAATGGGCAACTTTCGGCTATGAAACAAAGTGACCAAAATAGCCCCCCGTTAAAAAACCAGGTAGGCAAAATTTGAAATCTCTGAAGGGCACAGACGGAAATTTGAGGGGGGGGGCCAGGGGCGGACCACACCGGGGCCTTTTCCGCGGCTGGGCCCATTTGCCCAAGCCTCAAATTTGGCATGGGAAGATTGGGGAAAAAAACTTTGCCGGTTGAAGTTCGTTTTCGCTGGACACGGGGATGGGGGTCTGAATTTGGGTCAACACTAAAAGCGGGTTCCACCTCCGGCGGGGGCGGCGGTGGTGGTGGGTCATGGGTGTGGGGTTTTTTTTTCTGGCCCCTTTTGGGCCCCTTGGTAAATTGAGTTTTTTTTGAAACCACTGTGGAATTATCCCACAAAATTGGGGTTCTGGGGAAAAAAGGGGTCAAACCGTTACTACAGGTGTCCTAAAAAAAATGGGGGGTTGGTTAAAATCCTGCTATATACCAGCCCGGGCTACCTGTTACCTGCTAGTTATTCCACCCCTGGCTTGTCCCCCCTAGCAAATTTACACCCCGGGCTCCCCTGCCTAGCTATTACCGCCCTGTATCCTTCCTAGTATATACCCCCCCCCTGTATCCCTCCTAGCTTTACCAGCCCGTATACCGCTAGCAATTTACCAGCCCTGTATACCTGCCTAGCTAAAACCAGCCGTATCCTTCCTAGCTATTTACCAGCCTGGTTTACCCTGTTTTTAAAAACGCCCCTTTGCTATATACAGCCCGTATACCTCCTGTTTAACCCCGTTATCCTGTTATACCACCCCTGTATACCTGTAGCTAATCCACCCCTTTTACCTTCCAGCTAATACCAGCCCTGTAACCTGCCTACTTATACCCCCCTGACATCCCCGGCCACTTTATTAGGTACCCCTGTCCAATGCTGTTAACACTTAATTTCAATCACCCAAATCACATGGGGGAACTCAGGCATTTAGGCATGTAACTGGTCAAGCAATCCCTGCAGTTAAAACCCGGCATCAGTTGGGGAAAAAAGGGTTTTTTAAAGTGCCTTTGAAGTGGCATGGTTGTTGGTGCCAGAAGGGCGGTTGAGTTTTTTCAAAAAATGCTACCCCTGGGATTTTCACGCACAACATCCTGGGGTTTTACGGGGGTCCGAAAAAGAAAAAACCCCATGAGCGGCAGTCCTGTGGGCGGAAATGCTTTTTTGATGCCAGGGGTAAAAGGAGAATGGGCGACGGGTTCGAGTATAGAAAGGCAAAGTAAATAAAAGCCCCGTTAAACCAAAGGTGGCAGAAGAGCATCTCTAAACGCACGTAGGGCCCAATTTGAGGCAGAGGGCTAAGAGCAGAAGCCCCCAAACCGGGGTCCACTCCTTTCAGTAAGAACGGGAAAAAATGGGGCCCCAAAATTTCCCCAAGCTCATGAAATTGGACATAGAATTGGAAAAACGTTGCCTGGTCTGATGGTCTGTTTTCTGCGCACTTTGGATGGTAGGGTCAGAATTTGGCGTCAACAACATAAAAAGCAGGGATCCTCCTCCCTTTATAAAAGGGTTCGGTGGGGGGTGGGTGTCATGGTGTGGGGTATTTTCTTGGCATTTTTGGGCCCTTGGTCCCCAATTGAGCATTGTTGAAAACTTGGGGAATCTTTTGCACGAAGAATTGAGGCAGTTCTGAAGGCAAAAGGGGGCCCAAACCCCGTTCTGCATGGTGTACCTAAAAAGGGGCCCGGGGTGTTTACCTCCTAGCTATATACCAGCCCTGGTCCCTGTATACCTCCCTAGTTATACCAGCCCTGGCTCCCTGTCCTCCCTAGATAACCACCCCTTTTTCCTCCCCTAGCTATATACTGCCTGAATTACCCCTTCCTATAATACCAGCCCTGTTTACGCCTAGCTATATTTCAGGCCCTGTATACCGTAGCTATATACAGCCCTGGCTACCTGTATCCTGCCTAGTAATACCAGCCTGTATACCTCCCCTAGTATTCCCAGCCTGTATACCTGTATACTCCCTAGGTTTTATTTACCGCCCTGGCTACCTGTTACCCGCTACCCCTTTATTTCCCTGCCCCCTGTTAACCTTTCCCTAGCTATATATAGCCCTGTATACCTGCCTGTTTAATTTACCCAGCCCTGTTTTACCCTGCCTAGCTATATACCGCCCCTGTTTCCCCTGTATACCTGCCTGTTTTCCCCTTTATCCCGCCCTTTTACTAATACCTGCCCTGTCTACCAAAGCCTTTTTGTCTACTGTTAAACCTCCCCTGTCTAGCGTATACCTGCCCTGTTATTTTATACTCCCCGGGGAAAAACGGTTTAATGCCCTGTCTCCCTTTTTGCCGCCCTTTTACCTAAAAGGGGGCCCGTCTATTAGGGCCCCCTGCCTGGACATACGGCCCCCCTGGCTACATCTGGCCCTAGCGGGCAAACCTGCTCCTGGCCTCCCTGGCTAATTCCCCCCCCGGCCTCCCGGGGAAATTTATGGCCCTCCCGGGCTAGTTCTGGGGGCACCCCTAGCTATCTGGCTGATTGGGGGGAAAAACCCTAGCTCCCTGGCTAGTTACGGGGGGCACCCTACTCCCGGCTATTTTACTGGGGCGCCCCAGTACCGGCTAGTTATGGGGGCTAATTACAGGGGTAGGCCCCCTTTTCCCACAAATTAATGGGGAGGGGCCCATTTACCCAACTAATGGGGGTCTCCTATTTCATGCCACTTATCTGACATTTTTTAATTTCTAATTTTTTTGGGTCTAAATGCTGCTTGGGGAATTGATAGGGAAAAATTTGGAAAAGAGAGGAGTCTAAGTGTATTTGTGGTAAAATTTTTCAGAACGAGTGTGACCCCGGGAGAAGAAGACATTGATGCTGTACCGGGCAGAGAAAGAAATGGAAGGGGAAAAATCTCAGGGGTGACGTCAGGAGGTTTGGGGCCTGAAGGGAGAAAAGGGGAAAGAACAAATCCATCAGAGATGACGTTTCCCGTGGGCCCCGCTGTCAGGGGTCATTTTATTCTGGTTTTGAGTCGTGCTGTATTCATGTGTTTGGGGACCGATACTGCGATGTGATTGGTTGTAGGTTATGTTGGTGTTATGTATGTCAGTGTGGGCTTGTCCCTGATTTTAAAGTGCCACCCGACTCTGGATGAGGGGTTTTTCTGCACACTGTTTCTTTCTTGCTTTTGTGTAGGCTGCTTTCACACGACGGTTTTTATGTTTTTGGTGCATTTTTTGTGTAGAAATGTACACATTAACTCATAGTTGCCAAATTTTGAAAGTGAAAAAGCAGGAACTCTAGTGGGCGGGCGCTTTTGCGCGCCCCCGGAAAAATTTTTAGGGGCACGCCCAAATTTCGGTAGCCCGCCCCTTCAAAAAGCCACACCCACTCCCCTAACTGCTAACGGCTTTGGAAGAAAAGCCAGGTAGATGCCCCAAAGCCCGGTAGTACCCCCCAAAAACCCGGGAGTGCCCCCTTTCGGTGGAGTCCCCCTTTGAGCCCAAATAGAGCCCCCCCGTCCAGGTAGGCCCAAAATTTTTAGCCAGGGAATGCCCCCCTTTGTTTCCCGGTAGGGCCCCCCCTTTTTACCCAAATGTGCCCCCCATTTAGCCAGGTAGTGCCCCCTTGTTAGCCAGTATGCCCCCCCTTTTTGCCAGGTAGTGCCCCCCATTGGTTGCCAGGTAGTGCCCCCTTGTTTCCAGTAGTGCCCCCCTTTTTTTTGCCCGGGAGTGCCCCCCCTCTTTTAGCCGGGGGTGCCCCCATCTGTTGCCCGGTAGTGCCCCCCTCGTTAGCCCAATGTGCCCCCCCGTTAGCCAATAGTGCCCCCATCGTTAGCCAGGGAGTGCCCCCCTCTGTTACCCGGTAGTGCCCCTCTGTTACCAGGTGTGCCCCCCTTGGTTCCGGTAGTGCCCCCTTGGTTGCCCGGTAGTGCCCCCCTTGGTTGCCGGTAGGCCCCCATTGTTTCTTGGTTTTGCCCCATTGTTGCCAGGGAGTGCCCCTCTGTTGCCCGGGAGTGCCCCATCTGTTTGCCAGGGAGTGCCCCCTGTTACCAGGTAGTGCCCCATTGTTCCAGGGTGCCCCCTTTTTTGCCAGGAGTCCCCCCCTGTTAGCCGTAGTGCCCCCCTCTGTTAGCCCTAGTGCCCCCTTTTTTTTGCCAGGTAGTGCCCCCCCCTGTTGCCCGGGGTGCCCCCTCTGTTAGCCGGGAGTGCCCCCATTGTTTGCCAGGAGTGCCCCCCTTTTTTTCCAGGTATGCCCCCTTTTTTTGAGGTAGGCCCCCTTTGGCCAGGGGTGCCCCCTTTTTGAGGGATGCCCCCTTTTGCCAGGTAGTGCCCTTTAGCCGGTAGTGCCCCCCTCTGTTAGCCAGGTAGTGCCCCCCTTTGTTGCCCGGTAGTGCCCCCATTGTTGCCGGGATGCCCCCCTTTTTGCCGGTAGTTGCCCTCCTGTTACCAGGAGAGCCCCCCAAAGCAATAAAAATAAAATAATAAAATCATTCCTCCCGGCTCCCGCAGCGCGGCCAGTCCCCACCCATCCTTCACGGCGCGGGGGGGAAATGTGAGCACCGGGGTCACTCCCCCGCAGCCGCGTCACTTCCCCTGCCCGTGAACTGTATGTGCGGCGCACACACCGGCCGTACTACAGGGGAGGAGGGAGGGGGAGCGACCCCCTGCCCCCTCCCCCGCACAGTGAGAGCGGGCGGGTACGGCCGCTGCGGCCGCTTACCCGCCTGGGGGGGCGGTCCCCCCGGGGCAAAAGTACGCACCCGCGTTTCTCTTGCCCGGGTAAAAATTTAAAAAGGGGGCCCCCCCCTGCAGGGGGGGGGAAGGAAAAGCCAAATCCCCGGGGGGCGGGGGGGGGACCCCAAAAGGGGACCCCCCCGCCAAAAACGGGAGATTGGCATGTTTCATTAAATGCTCGCCTTTCTGCCCCAAAAAAACACCAAAAAACACTCAAAAACCTCCTGTGAAAGCACCTTCATAGTGTATTTATTTTGAAAGTGGCGAGGTGCCCAAACAAGGGAATTTTTTTAACAGAATTGTATTGGGGGTGGGGGTTAGGCCAGGGGTGATTTTTATTCCCAGTGGCCCTGCCCCAGCCACTTATCATGTGCCCCAAATAGGGCATGTACCGTGGTATCCAGGGAACATGTGTATGGAGGAGCAAACTTTTCCAGTTTTACTACCTCGCGTGACTTTTCTGTGACCCCCACCAGGGATGTACCCCGGGATCCAGGTTTAAAAGTAGTGTAGGAGGAGCAAATTCTCCCGTATTATCCCCACAGTGCTTTCATGTGCCCCAATATTCAGGTAACAGTAGTAGACGCTGCACATTCTCCTCTCTGCCTCATCTCTCTGCTTTGTTTTAACCCCTTAAGCCCCAGGCCTGAAAAGTAGTTAATGACCAGAAATTTTTTTTAGTTTTTGTCTCCTCGCGTTTCAACAGTTGTAACTTTTTTATTTTTTCAATGACGCAGTTGTATGAGGCCTCCTTTTATTTGAGACAAGTTGTACTTTACGGAGGAATAGTTTAAGTTCACTTCTAAATAATTGCAGAATTTTTTAAATTTTTTTAGTTTTTTTCAAATTTTTTTGCACCATTCACATTTCAAACTTAATAACTTGTTAGATTAATTCTACAGGTTATTGCGGTCGTGTGGATACCTAATATGTGTAGGGTTTTTTGTGTGTGTAATATATGCACAATTATTTTTTATTAAAAATATCCCATTGCCCAGCGAATCCAGTTCAAGTTAGTAACCTTGACCTAGAAGGCTCTCCATAACCTTTCCCCTCCATACATATCTGCCTTAATCTCCAGCTATCTCCCCTCACGCAATCTCCACTCCTCACAGGACCTTCTTCTCTGCTCTCCCCATGTCAACTCCTCACATAACTGTCTCCAAGACTTCTCCCGTGCTTCCCCCACACTCTGGAACTCACTGCCCCAACACCTCAGACTCTCCCCCACTCTCACCAGCCTCAAAAGCAACCTGAAAACTCACCTCATCAGTATTGCCTATAACCAACAATAACCTTGCTGTCACTACACTCTCCAAAACCTAGTCTGCCCCTCACCTTCTGTCTCTTCTAACCTTCCTTTTAGAGTGTAAGTCCTCACGGGCAGGTACCTCTCTCCTTCTGTACTAGTTGTTAGTTATTAACTTGTCACCTTTGTACTTGTTTGACCTATGTTATGTACGAAACCTGAATGTACAGCGCCCTGGAATCACGGGCGCTCAAAAATAAATAATAATAATAATAATAAATATATATTTTTTTTTATTCATTTTTTTCTACACTTTAAGTTTTTTAAAACTTTTTTTTAATCTCATGAAGAGAGAACTATTTAACACTATTTTTACACTTAGTAATATATTAGCATTTTAACACATTAGTAATGTATTATAATCTGTGTCAGTCTGACAAAGGCAGTGATCAGGGCAGCTCACAGTTTACCCTGGTCACCGGCTTGATACACAGACAGCCCTGGGGCTACTATTTCCTTGCTAATATAGCAGTCATCTAAAATTGGCTGAGCTCATGTGTCATCATCCAGCTGCTTGTCAGAGGAGAGGTCCAATCATAGTCTGGTAGGTGTGACTGACACAAAGCTTCTTCTATTTGTTGGATGCAACACTAATTTCCATAATATGGTAAATAATTTGCAAGGGTGAAATTAATAAAATACATTGCCTTAATAAAAGTTTAATGATCACACGAGTTATGGCCACGTGTCCTTTTAGATTACAGTTAAATAGATGTTTAGTCTCCTGCAAAACATATTTTCCTTCCTATTTCAAGGTTAGTATACACCAATTAAAAGCATGGTGCACAGTATACATTCTCCATACATAAATAAACGTTGCAGATTTCCTTCTCCTTAGTACACATGTGTCACGGATGCCCCTGACACCCTCGTCCCGGGTCGCGGGCACATCCGTGCCCCTATGCCGAGCGGCGCCCCGTCCCTCACGTCGGGTCGGGGGACCGCTCGCCCGCCGTCGCTCTAGTCCACTTACTCGGCCACGCTCCTGCTCTGTCTGTCTCTGTCCCGCTGCGCGCGTGGCCCCGCTCCCTAGGGCGAGCGCGCGCCGGCAGTGTGAAATTTAAAGGGACACTGCACCGGTAATTGGTCGTTGCCGGACACTGTTCCTGTTTAAAGCCAGCCTCTTCCTGGCAGCCTTGCCGGATCTTTAGTGCTCATGCCTATCGAGAAAGCGTTCCAGAAAGTCTTGTCTTGTCTACCGTGTACTGAACCCGCTTGCTTACGTTTACTGACCACGAATCTCTGCCCAGACCTTCTTGCCTGTCCCCGACTACGAGCCTGCCTGACATTTCTGTACCTCGCCTACCCTTGGCCGCCACCGCAAGCAAGTCCTGCCAGTGGAAGCGACCTGGTAGATTCCCGCCGCAGCAAGTCCATCCCGCTTTGCGGCGGGCTCTGGTGAATACCGGGACTTACTTAGATTCCGCTCCCTGGTGTGGGCTTCCACCATTGCTTGCGGTGGTCCAGCATATCCACTACCTGACCGTTACAGTAAGATCCAGCCATGGATCCCGCCAAGGTGCCATTACCCAGCCTGGTGGATCTAACGACCATTGTTGCCCGCCAGTCACAGCAACTTAATCACCAGGCGCAGCAACTGAACCAGCTGTCCACCATGTTGCAGTAACTCGCCACCGCCCAGCAGCAGCAATCTTCGCCATCTCCCGTGGTTGTCCCTGCCTCTGCGGTTCCTATGGCTCTGGGAGGGCCCAAGCTTTGGCTGTCACTCTCGTCCAAGTTCGACGGAGATCCGAAACTCTGCAGGGGGTTCATCACCCAATGTTCTATGCACGTGGAGCTGATGGCCGATCAGTTCCTGTCCGAACGTGTGAAAGTGGCTTTCATGGTCAGCCTGCTATCCGGGAAGGCCCTGGCATGGGCTACACCTCTGTGGGACAGGAACGATCCAGTGACTGCGGACCTACAGTTGTTCCTCAGTGAGTTCCGCAGTGTGTTCGAGGAACCAGCTCGTGCATCCTCCGCCGAGAGAGCCCTCCTAAACCTACGCCAGGGGGATTTGTCCGTGGGAGATTATGCGGTGCAATTCCAAACCTTAGCCTCAGAACAGTAATGGAACGAGGCCGCTCTGTGTGCCACCTTCAAGAAAGGGCTCTCAAGCCGAGTTAAGGACGTCTTGGCCGCAAGAGACATCCCATCTTCCCTCAGTGACTTGATCCGGTTGGCCACCCGCATTGATGTGCGCTTCATTGAACGGGAAGAGGAACTTCGCCAAGAGCGTCAGTTAGCCCAACCTCGCTGGTTTCCTCGCCTCGCACCGGTGTTCCAGAGGCCTCCTGCGCCACAGTCGCCAACACCCACCGAGGAGCCCATGCAGATTGATCGGGCTCATCTCTCTGAGCAAGAGTTGGCCCAGCGTCGGCAAAGGAATTTGTGCCTCTACTGTGGCAGCCCAGAGCATTACCGGAGGAGTTGTCGCAAGCATGCGGGAAACTCCCGCACCTAGGTTCTGTGGGAGAGGCATTCCTAGGTGCAAACTGTCCCTCCACTTAGGGGCTCTACATAAGGAAGAGATCTCCTTCTATGTGTTGCCTCGCTCCTCGTTGGCGGTCCTCCTCGGGCTTCCATGGCTGTGGCTCAACTCTCCTACGCTAGACTGGACGTCTGGAGAAGTAACTCATTGGGGTCCCAACTGTCGGGGGCGTTGTTTCGTGGCGCCTCGCCCGGGGCTTTCCTGCTCCCGCTCGACCCTTCGTGAGCCGCTGCCCGGCCTACTACCATAATATCTGGAGTATGCTGACGTGTTCTCTGAGAAACAAGCCGAGAGTCTTCCTCCTCATCGTCCATACGACTGCCCGATTGACTTACTGCCTGATACCAGTGCTCGTCGGGGTAGAGTCTACCCCTTATCCGTTCCAGAGACACAAGCCATGTCGGAGTACATCCAGGAGAATCTCCAGAAGAGGTTTATACGAAAGTCCTCTTCTCCCGCGGGAGCGGGGTTCTTCTTCGTAGAAAAGAAGGACGGTTCCTTACGGCCCTGCATCGATTATCGGGGCCTGAACAAGATCACGGTGAAAAATAGATACCCGCTGCCGTTGATCACTGAACTTTTTGACCGCCTTCGTGGAGCTAAGGTCTTTACCAAGCTGGATCTGAGAGGGACCTACAATTTGGTTCATATCTGCAAGGGCGTTGAATGGAAGACGGCATTCAACACCCGGGACGGGCACTTCGAGTATCTGGTCATGCCATTCGGACTGTGTAATGCTCCTGCCGTCTTCCAGGAGCTTGTGAATGACATATTCAGAGACCTCCTCTACACCTGTGTAGTGGTCTACCTGGACAATATATTGGTGTACTCTCCTGACCTCGAAACCCACCGCAGCCATGTCTGTCAGGTATTGAGGCGTCTCCGAGATAACCACCTGTATGCCAAGCTGGGGAAGTGCCTCTTCCACCAAACCAGCCTTCCGTTTCTGGGGTACATCATCTCCGACCAAGGCCTACGGATGGATCCAGCGAAGCTGTCGGCCGTGTTGCAGTGGCCACGCCCATTCGGCCTGCGAGCCATACAGGGTTTCGTGGGGTTCTGCAACTACTATCGCCAATTCATTCCTCACTTTACAACGCTAGTAGCTCCTATAGTGGCGCTTACGAAGAAACACGCTAACCCTCGTAGCTGGCCCTCCGAAGCTGAGGAGGCATTCTCTAAGCTCAAGATTGCCTTTGCCACAGCATCCATCCTATCGTGGCCGGACCCCGCGAAACCCTTCACGTTGGAAGTGGATGCCACATCTGTGGGGGTCGGAGCAGTTCTCACGCAAAAAGGGCCCACGGCAAGACAGTAACGTGTGAATTCTTTTCCAAGACGTTCTCGCCGGCAGAGAGGAACTACACGATTGGCGACCGGGAGCTACTAGCTATCAAGCTGGCTTTGGAGGAATGGTGTTATCTGCTGGAAGGTGCTCGCCATCCCATCCGCATCTATTCGGATCACAAAAACCTCCAGTACCTCCAGACGGCTCAGCGACTTAACCCACGCCAGGCTAGGTGGTCGCTCTTTTTCTCCCGGTTCGACTTCCAGATCCACTTCCGGCCCGCGGAATAGAACGTGAAGGCCGACGCTCTCTCTCGTGCCTCCGACGTGGTGGGTGAAGAAACTACTCCTGAGCACATAATTCCCCCAGAACGTCTCATCTCAGTTGACCTCCGGAAGGTTCCCCCGGGGAAGACTTACGTAAGCCCTGCTCTCTGTAGACATATCTTGAAATGGGGACATTGCTCTTTGGTGGCCGGACACCCCAGCGCCCGAAAAACATTCCTCTTGATATCCTGGTTCTATTGGTGGCCAGACCTCGTTAAAGATGTCAAGGACTTCGTTGAGTCTTGTAACTCCTGTGCCCGCAACAAGACGCCTCGTCACAAGCCGGCAGGCCTACTACATCCACTACCCATCCCTACTCAACCATGGTCCCACATAGCTATGGACTTTGTAACCGATCTCCCTCCTTCGGCTGGCAACACCATTGTCTGGGTGATCACAGATCGGTTTTCCAAGATGGCGCATTTTGTCCCTTTGCCTGGCCTGCCGTCTGCCCCTCGCCTGGCCGAGCTATTTTTTCATCATGTTTTTCGTCTGCACGGGCTCCCTCAGCAAATCGTCTCAGATTGGGGGGTCCAGTTTGTTTCCAAGTTTTGGCGGGCTCTGTGTACCCAACTCCAGGTGAAGCTCGACTTCTCTTCTGCTTACCATCCTCAGACGAACGGTGGGTGGAGAGGGTCAACCAGGTTTTGGGGTGTTACCTACGCCACTTTGTCTCTGCATGCCAAGATGACTGGTCCAACTTGCTGCCGTGGGCGGAATTCTCTTACAATTCCCTAGACTCGGAGTCCGCGGGGGCTTCTCCCTTCTACATCGTATACGGTCGGCATCCCGGCCCACCTCTCCCTCTGGCATCTCCATCCGAGGTCCCGGCAGTGGACGCACTGGCCCAGGACATGAAGACCATTTGGTCCCTGACCTGCCAATCCCTGCTTCGTGCGTCAGGGCGCATGAAGGCGCCAGCAGATAAAAGAAGAAGCCCTCCTCCTGTCTTCTCCCCGGGTGACAAGGTGTGGCTCTCGGCCAGATATGTCAGCCTCAAAATCCCAACCTACAAACTGGGACCCCGCTTTGTAGGACCTTTCGAGGTCCTTAAGCGCATAAAACCGGTGGCCTATGAACTCCGGCTCCCTCCTACCATGCGTATCCCGAACTCCTTTCATGTCTCTCTACTAAAACCGCTGGTCCTTAATCGTTTCTCTCAGAAGGCTGTCCCTCCTCCGTCTGTGGCTGATGCCTCCAATGTCGTTGAGGTCAAGGAAATCTTGGGTATGAGGAGGACTAGAGGAAAGCAATATTTTCTCGTTGACTGGAAGGGGTTCGGGCCCGAGGAAAGGTTTTGGGAGCCGGAAGAGAACATTCTGGACCGCAGCATCATCCAGAAATTCCTCCGCTCCAGAAAGAGGGGGGGGGGGGCAAAGGGTTCGGGTACTGTCACGGATGCCCCTGTGACCCTCGTCCCGGGTCGCGGGCGCATCCGTGCCCCTGTGCCGAGTGGCGCCCCGTCCCTCATGTCGGGTCGGGGGTCTGCTTGCCCGCCTGCCGGCGCTCTAGTCCACTTGCCCGGCCACGCTCCTGCTCTGTCCGTCTCTGTCCCGCGGCACGCGTGGCCTCGCTTCCTAATGCGCGCATGTGCCGGCAGCGGTATTTGGTCGTTTCCGGACACTGTTTCTATTTAAAGCCGGCCTCTTCCTGGCAGCCTTGCCGAATCTTAAGTGCTCATGCCTATCGAGAAAGCGTTCCAGAAAGTCTTGCCTTGTCTAACGTGTACCGAACCCGCTTGCTAACGTTTACTGATCACGAATCTCTGCTGCCTGCCCAGACCTGCCTGCCTGTCCCCGACTAAGAGCCTGCCTGACGAATTTGTACCACGCCTACCCTTGTCCGCCACCGCAAGCAAGTCCCTCCAGTGGAAGCGACCTGGTAGATTCCCGCCACAGCAAGTCCATCCCGCTTTGCGGCGGGCTCTGGTGAATACCGGGTCCCACTTAGATTCCGCTCCCTGGTGTGGGCTTCCACCATCGCTTGCGGTGGTCCAGCGGATCCACTACCTGACCGTTACAACATGCACTTTATATATCAATGTGTGCAGAAGATTATAAGTCTGTACAAATATTTGAAGGAAAAGCTTGTTTATAGGGGACTAAGAATTTGATTCTGAATGCATAAAGGGACAATTCTCTGTTTGTAACAGAAAGCTCTCTAAAACTTCTGGAAGATTTACTGGAATATGAGAAAAAATGTATTGGTTCCTCTCCTAAAGCAGAGATTTTTCCCCTTTCGAACCCACTCTTGCCTCTCACCCAGCCAACCAGTAAGCCCACTGACAATGAGCAAATACCTGAAACAGCTGTCTGTAGTTGAAAAAGAAAAGAAAAACTCAATTAAGATCTAACTGGCCAAATAGAAACAATACAAAACCAATAGTAAAATCAAAATCACAATTTCATCACTTACAAATTAAGTACATCCCTCACAATCATCTGGGGCATGATCTATCTCTTTGGTATCATCTCAACCTACAATGAATACCAGTGTACCAACATCTATCAAACTATGATAGCAATAGCAACACCCAAAATATATCACAACCATCCCTGACTTTTTTAGTCCCAGGAATACAACTCAGGGACAGGGAACAGTGGGGGTACAATGAAGCCCATTGAGTTCCACTTATTATAATAATCAACAAGATGATGTACAAATATATAATTCCTCCTCTTTTGCTCTGACGACACAACAATCAGAACTTCTTAAAAAAGGCTTCTCTTTCATAGCAGTTCCCCAATACAATTTATTCAATTGAGTTACAGACATTAATCTCTTTGCGAGAAAACGGCATACACAAATATCAAGCAACTATAGGAAATAACCCTGAAAGAGTACAGGCCGGAGAGGGAAGCATGTCAATCCCTTGAAGAACTGGAAATAGAGAGTAATGAAGAACCAGCAGATTCAAAAACACCCTTCTCGTTATTGAAGTCAAAAAGTCAATTCACTCCATCATTCTCCAAGTACCCTAATGTCGAGCTATTTGTAGACCTTGTAAGCTAAGATCTGGCCAAAATAAATACCTTTAGGACTATGGGAGCCTCCAACATCACAAAGGAGGAGAAAATAGTGATAGTCACTTTGCCATGAGAAAGATATTATATGTAAGCTGTCTGATAAAGGCAGAAACACTGTAATTATAGATAAATCAGAGTACAAAAGGATGGTGACCGAGATATGGTCGGACACGGATACTTAGGATATTTTGGCAAAGAATCCTACTACAGTTTATTTGTCAGAGATTTAAAAGTAATTTGGGACCAGGACAACCCAGGACATTATTACTGCGGATGCAGTCCATGTTCTATATCAACAGCTTCCAAAAAATAACCTTATTATGGAAATTAGTGTTGTATCCAACAACTAGAAGAAGCTTTGTGTGTTACTATATCACTTTGTGTCAGCCACACCGACCAGATATGTCCTCTTCTCTGACTTTCATGGAAGAAGTCCTTGAAATTAGGCTAAGGAAAAATATATATATATTGGCGTTTGAAAAAAGACGGTTTTCTTGGGCGTCAGCAGCCAGCAAAACAACGCTTAAAAAACACCTGGATGTCATAGCGCCACAGAATAGAGCGCCAACCAAACTAGTAGCTTTGTAGCGTGTTACAATTGGTGTTTTTACACCCCAACACAAGAGATACAGTTGTAATTAACCTTTGCTTGTGAATTAGGCTACAGGAAAAAATTCATATATTTTGGCGTAGAAAAAGACGGGATTAATTTTGTCAGACACCCGGCACAACAACGTTAATTAAACCCTGGATGTAAATTGCGCAAAGAATGAGCCTGCACAAACTAGTTGCTTTGTTAGCGTGTTACAATTGCTGTGATTTACTACGCCCCACAACAAAGAGACTACCGTGTTCATAACCTTTGCTTGAGACTAATGCTACAGGACAAAAATATAATTTTGGCGAATAACACAGCGGTTTATTTATGTCAGACCCAGCAACCCAAGGCTTAAAAAACCCATGGAAGTAATTGGCGCCAAAGAATTAGCAGCACAAACTAGTAGCTTTGTAGCGTGTTACAATTGGTGTTTTCTCCTCCACCAGCACACAAACAGATACAGAAGTAACTTCACCTAAGCTTGATGAATTAGGCTAAGAAAAATTGTTATATATTTTGGCGTTGACAAAAAGACGGTTTAATTTTGTCAGCACACAGCAAAAACAATGCTTACTTAAACCCCCAGGATGTAAAAAGGACAAGAATGAGCCGCCACAAATAGTAGCTTTTAGCGGTTTAACAATTGCGTTTTTTCTCGCACACAAAAGAGATACGTTGTAATTAACTTTGCTAGTGAAATAGGCTCAGGAAAAATTTATATATTTTGGCGTTTGATAACGACGTGTTTTTCTTGGGGTCAGCAACACCAGCAAACAACGCTTAATTAACCCCTGGATTGTAAATTGCGCCAAAGAATAGAGCCGCACAAACTCGTAGTTTGTAGCGTGTTATAATGCGTTGATTTCTACGCACACAACAACAGATACAGTTGTAAATTAACCTATGCTTGGTAAATTAGGCTTACAGGAAAAATTTAATAGTTTGGGTTTTAAAACGACCGGTTTTTGGGGATAGCACACCAGCAAAACAACGCTAATAAACCCCTGGATGTAACTTGCGGCAAAGAATGAGCCGCACAAACTCGTAGGCTTTGTGCGTGATACAAATAGGTGATTACTACGCCACAAAAGAGATACAGTTGTATTACTTTGTTGTGAAATAGGTACAGGGAAAAACTATTTATATATATAGGCGGGATGCAAAAGAGGTATATAATTTTGTAGGCCACCGCAACCAAGCCATCATTAATCCACTGGATGTACCTTGCGCCAAAGAATTGAGCGCACAAAACTAGTAGCTTTGACGCGTGTTACAATTGCCGTTTTTTACTACGCCCACACAACAAGAGATACAGTAAGAATTAACCTAAGCTTGTGAAATAGGCTACAGGAAAATTTATCTCTTATGGCGAAGATAAAGTCGGTATCATGGGGTACAGCCCCCCAGCCCAAACAACGCTAATTACACCCTGGATGTAACCAAATTCCGCCAAAGAATTGATCGCCACCAACTAGTAGCTTTGTCGGTAGCATGTAATAAATGCGTGTTATCTACGCCACACAACAACAGAAACACTTGTAATTAACCCTAAAGCTTGACCATAAGCTACAGGAAACCAATTAAAATCTTATGGCGTTGACAAAAGACGGTTTACTTGGGATTCAGGCACACCAGGCAAAAACAACGTTATTATAACCCTGGAAGTAAATTGCGCCCAACGAATTGCAGCCGCACACCTTAGTAGCTTTGTAGCGTGTTTACAATTGCGTGTTTTCTACGCCAACAAAAGAGATACGTTGTAATTAAACTTTGCTTGGGTGACAAAGGCTCAGGGAAATTTATATAATTAGGCGATGAAAACGACGGTTTATTTTGTCAGCACACCATGCAAACCACCGCTTATTCACCCCTGGATGTAAATTGGCCAAGAATTGCGCCCACAAACTAGATAGCATTGTGCGTGTAACAAATGCGTGATTTTCTAACCACACACCCAGAGCTACAGTAGATAAATCACCTTAGTTGTGACTAAGGTACAGGAAAAAATTTATATATTTTGGCGTTAAACAGCCGGTATATATTTGTAGACACCAGCAAAACAAGGCTTAATAACCAATGGATGATACATGCGCCACAGAATTGAGCCGCACAAACTCGTAGCATGTAGCGTGTTCCAATTGACGTGTTTTTCTACGCCACACAACAAGAGCTACAGTTGTAATAAACCAAAGCTTGTGCCTAGGCTACAGGCAACATATATAATATTAGGGCGTGAAAAGCCGGAATAATTATGACAGCACTCCAAGCACAACAACGCTAAAATAAACCCTGGATGTAAAAATTGCGCAAAGAATTGAGCCCGCACAACCTAGTACGCTTGTAGGTTTGTTACAAAAGGTGTTATCTACGCCACACAACAATATATCAGTAAGTAATTACTAAGCATGTGAATATAGGGTACAGGGAAAATTTAAATATTTTTGGCGTTGAAAACAGCCGGGTTCTCTTGGGTCCAGCCCCCCGCCACAACGCCGTTAATTAACCCTGATTTGTCAATAGCGCCAACGAATTGAGCCGCCGCACAACAAACTAGAAGCTATTGTAGTGTTAAATTCGCGCTGTTTTCTAGCCACACAAAAGAGAACAGTTGATGTAATTAACTTTGCAAGAGGAAATAGGCTACAGATAAAAATTTATATATTTGGGGCGTAGAAAAAGGCCGGTATATTTTTGTTCAGCACACCAGCAAAACAACGCTTAATAACCCCTGGCTGTAAACAAGCGCCACAGACTTGAAGCCGCACAAAATCAGGAGCATTGTAGCGTGTTACAATGAGTGTATACAACGGCCACACAACAAGAAACAGTTGTCATTACCAATTTCTAGTTGAATTAGGTACAGGAAAAATTTATAATCTTTTGGCCGTTGAAAAAGCGGATTATTTTAGTCAGCACACCAGCCAAAACAACGCTTAATTAACCCCTGGATGTAAATTGTGCCAAATGAATAGAGCCCACAAAATAGTAGCTTGTAGCGGTGATACCATTGCGTCGATTCTACACCACACACAAGAGATACAGTAGTACTTTAACCTTTGCTTGTGAAAAAGTCTAAAGGAAAAATTTATATATTTGGCGATGAACAAAGCCGGTTTATTTTTGTCAGCACACCAGCAAAAACTAGGCTTACTAAACCCTGGATGTAAACTCTGCGCCAAAGACTAGAGCGCACAAACTAGAATGTTTTAGCGTGTTCCAATTGCGAGATTACTATGCCCACAACAAGAGATACAGTTAGTTATAAATTATCCAAGCTGTGCCATTATGCTACAGGAAAAATATTAAAATATGGCGTTGAAAAAGCCGGTATCTGGGGGTAAGACCCCCAGCAAAACAACGCTTAATTAACCCCATGGCTGAAAAATGGCCAAAGAACTGAGCACCACAAAATAGTAGCTTTGTAGCGTGTTACAATTGCGTATTTTCTACACCACACAACAAGAGATACAGTTGTAATTAACCTTTGTGTCACGTCCGTGCCATTTGGCCCTGGTCGCCGGCTACAGCCGCGGCGATTATAACTGCGGCCTTGCCGCCTTTGTGTGAACACTTCCCTGTAGCCTCAACTTGTTGATTTTGGCGACCCCCTTGCAGAAACCCTCCCACTCATGGGGGTTTAAATCAGCCCCCTGGATTACAGGTCCTTCCACCTACCCGCCCCTCACTTCTCCCCCCTTTCCTAAACCCAACCCCAAAGGGGATATTTTAAATTAATTTGTGTCACGTCTGCCTTTTGGCCCTGGTCCCTTTCCCCCAGGGGATTTAACGCGGCCCTTGCCGTTTTGGTAAACACTTTCCCGTTCATCCTTGTTGTTTTGGGGGGACGCCAAGCCAGCCTAGGTTGGGGCCGGGGTTAAGGAGTCGGGTTCCCCCAAGACAGGGGACAGAGCGGGGTCAGTGCAGGGCCCACTTGTCGTGTTTGTGTGGCCCGACCATCCCAACCTTGCTTGGAATAGGTACGGAAAAAAAGTATAATTTTGGCGTTAAAAAGAGGTTTATTTTTCGTAGCACACCCGCAAAACAACGCTTTAAATTAACCCCCGGATGTAAATTTCGCCAAAAAATTGAGCCGCACAACTGTAGCTTTGAGGTGTTACAAAGTTTTTTTCTACGCCAAAACAAAGATACAGTTGTAATTTAAACCTTTTTTGGAAATTTGGGTACAGGAAAAAAATTTATATTTTTGGCGTTTTAAAAAGACGGTTTTTTTTTTTTCAGCACACCAGCAAAACAAAGCTTAATTAATCCCTGGGGTAAAAATTTCGCCAAAAAATTGAGCCGCACAAAAATATAGCTTTTTAGCGTGTTACAAATTTGGGGTTTTTACCCACAAACAAGAGATACATTTTTAATTAACCTTTGCTTGGAAATTTGGCTAAGGAAAAATTTAATATTTTGGCATTTAAAAAAGGGCGCTTTATTTTGTCAGCACACCAGAAAAACAACCTTTAATTTAACCCCCGGAAGAAATTGGGGCCCAAAAAAATTTAGCCCACAAAAAAAGGGTTTTAGGTGTTTCAATTTCAGTTTTCTACGCCACACAACAACCGATACAGTTAATTAACCTTGCTTGTGAAAGGCTCGGAAAAATTTTATATTTTTTGGGGTTGAAAAAATTTTCTTTTTTGGGTCGCACACAGAAAAAAACGCTTAATTTAAACCCCGGATGTAAAACGCAATAGAATTGAGCAGCCAAATTGAAGTGTTTTTTGTATTGTAAAAACGCTGTTTCTTTAAATGAATACAACAGGAACTGCTTAGATCCCACTTGGATATTGAATGTATATGCAGCTTGCAGTGGACGCACACTGATTTCAGATCCAATACCCCAAAAATTAGAAATAGAACATTAGAGAACAGTCTCTGAGACAAGCTGAGACACCCCACAGAAATCGCTATATAAAAATCAATTCTTCAGTAAGAGCTATCAGCCGCGGCAGCACCTTCCCTGATGAGCACAGTGAGAGGAATGTGAGCTCCCGGCGTCGCGCCCGGACTTATATGGTGCGGTGACGTCACAGAATCCCGCCGGTCTCTGATTGGCTATACCTCTGCACATGTCATGCAGGCTATGCCCTTCTTCCTCCCAGAGTGCTTTGCCCCATGTAGCGCCATGTGCTCGCAGCCATTTTATCAATCAAAAGCACACTTCGTTCACCCGAAGTACCCCAAAGTTCGACTTCGTTCCGAACCGAAGTTTTCCTGAAATTCTAAACGAATTCCACTTCGTTAGAATCGATTCGCCCATCTCTAGTGGCAATACCAGTCCCTGGTAAAGATAGTTGGTGGCAGATGGAGAAACTGTCAGCAGATGTGTGGCATCAGGCGGGTGGAAGGATCAGAATAGTATCCAACTGACTATATACTTTAGTTTGTCCTCCCTCTCGGCAGGTAACAAAAAGGGCCCCATTTTGGTCTGGTAGGGAGTGGCGCATTGAGTGACCGGTAGATGATGGGAAAGACAGACAGCTCCCTTCGGCAGAGGGGGAGGGGCCTTGACTGCCTGAAATGGGATGCATGCCACTGGGTGCTGCTGCTGTTGTTGCGGCAGGAAGGACCACCACACGTTTCTCCCTGGTAACTGGATTGTGATGCTGCATATGTTGATGCAGGGCCATGGTGCCAACATTAGGTCACTGGCCACGCTTCACTTTCTGCCCACAGTTTCTACATATACCCATGTACGCCTCCTCCGGTGTCTTGGCAAAAAACTGCCACATGGCCAAATAGGTGATTTTACCACCAACAGTCCACACTGACTGACTGCTACCACCGCTGCCTTGGTGAGCCCCTGTGTCGCTACTTTCTGGGCCGGAAGGAACCCTGTGATCCTTTGGCTTCCGACCTCGCACTGCTGCCACCCTGCTATGCAGAGTCCACCACTTGAAAAGGGAGGGACTGTAGTACCACCAACTTGGACAGGGGCATGGTCAGCTACTGCTCTGCTGGATGGCTGGACGCATACTGCTGTCTCTTGGCAATTGCCTTGGTGAACGACTGCTGGCGCAATGATTGGCGAGACGCAGGAATATCTGGAGTGGTAGATGAAGGGAAAGACAGACAGCTCCCTTGAGCAGAGGTGGTGGAGCTTTGACTGCCTGAAATGGGATGTGTGCCAATAGGTTCTGCTGCTGTTGCTGCGGCAGGATGGATCACCGCATCTGAGACACGTTTCTCCAAGGCAACTGGATGGTGATACTGCATATCCTGCACTATTCTGGACCCATTCAACTTCTGGGTGTCCAAACTGGATGAATGGCCTGAGCTTGCTTGACATGCCATAAAAGTTTTATCCTGCCCAGCAGCCAGCGTTATCTCGGAACACACACTTAGCACAGTCGACAGGGTGATAACTGACATCACTGACATAACTATCATCTTTTCAGTTAGCCATTGAAAGGAATTTAGTAATTTAGTCTCTCAATTTTTTTCTGTCACTCTTAGAGGCCAATTTTCTTCACTACGTTGTTCCACGTGTCCAGTTTACTATTACAGATGATAATTACAGCTTTTCACTACTTGTGGAGGTTCCCCACTGCCATGTTCTCGCTGCCACCAATGGTACTGCTGCCTAATCTTGTCAAACCGGAACCCCCATGTTCTCCATTGCCTAATCTTGTGGAACCGGAACCTCCCTGTTCTTCATTGCCTAATCTTGTGGAAGTGGAACCTCGCTGTTCCCCATTGTCTAATCTTGTGGAATCGGAACCTCGCTGTTCCCATTGCCTAATCTTATGGAAGTGGGACCCCGCTGTTCCCCATTGCCTAATCTTGTGGAACCAGAACCTCACTGTTCCCCACTGCCATGTTCTCGATGCCACCAATGGTACTGCAATCTAATCTAGTCCGCGGCACCTCCTATAGCTTCGCCCCAGCTTGCAAGCCGTTCATCTTTTCAGTTAGCCATTGAAAGGAATGAAGTATTTTAGCCTCCCAATTTTTTTTTTACACTTTTATTTACTAATTTTATTTACTAAGTTGTTCCACATATGCAGTGGACTCTTCTGGATGTTAATTACAGGTTCTTATCACCTGTATAGGTTCCTTATTGGCATGGTCTCGCTGCCACCAAACATACTGCCGCCTAATCTTGTCGAACCGAAACCTACATGTTCCCCATTGGCATGTTCTCGCTGCCACCAATGGTACTGCTGCCTAATGTTGTTGAACCGTAATCTCCATGTTCCTCATTGGCATGTTCTTGCTGCCACCAATGGGACTGCCGTGTAATCTAGTCCAGCCTACAGAGGCATAAGTTCAAGTTCTTGGGCCCTGGTGCAAAAAGTGAAATGTGCTTCCCCCACTGTTATCAGGGCTGCCATCAGTCATCTATTAACCTTTCCAGGGCCTCATACAGCCAAAACAAATCAGGCCACCACTTATTACTAGTTCCTATTTTTAAAGATATTAGTGGGCCCCTATTTAATTAGGGCCCCTGACAGGAGCACTGCCCTATTGTCAACCTAGCCAGTTACCATGAGCCATTTCCAATACCGGTGTCATGTTATGTGTCAGAGGGGCTTTTGGGCCCTCTCAGGATGCAGGGCCCTGTAGCGGTTGCTATCGCTGCACCCTCTATAACTACACCCCTGCCAGCTGAACCTCCATGTTCCCTGTTTGGATGTTTTTGCTGTCACCATATATAAATATATATCACATGCACAAAGCTTGCAAGCAGAGGTGTAAGTTCAAGATCTTCGGGCCTGGTGCAAAAAGTGAAATGGGGCTCCTGCCAGTTACAATGTGCCACAACCTCAAACAGTTTCACTCCAAACTCCACTATGGTGAAGTAGACCAAAGAGCTGTCGAAGGACACCAGAAACAAAATTGTAGCCCTGCACCAGGCTGGGAAGACGGAATCTGCAATAAGTAAGCAGCTTGGTGTGAATAAAACAACTGTGGGGGCAATAATTGGAAAATGGAAGACATACAAGACCACTGATAATCTCCCTCAATCTGGGGCTGCAGACAAGATCTCACCCTATGGGGTCTAAATGATCACAAGAACGGTGAACAAAAATCCCAGAACCACACAGGGGGACCTAGTGAATGACCTGCAGAGAGCTGGGACCAACATAACAAGGGCTACCATCAGTAACACACTACGCCGCCAGGGATTCAGATCCTGCAGTGCCAGATGTGTCCCCCTGCTTAAGCCAGTACATGTCCGGGCCCTCCTGAAGTTTGCTAGAGAGCATTTGGATGATACAGAAGAGTATTGGGAGAATGTCATATAATCAGATGAAACCAAAGTAGAACTGTTTGGTAGAAACATAAATCGTCATGTTTGGAGGAGAGAGAATGCTGAAAGAGCAAGGAACACCATACCTACTGTGAAGCACGGGGGTGGCAACATCATGCTTTGGGGCTGTTTCTCTGCAAAGAGACCAGGACGACTGATCCGTGTACATGAAAGAATGAATGGGGCCATGTATTGTGAGATTTTGAGTGCAAACCTCCTTCCAGCAGCAAGGGCGTTGAAGATGAAACGTGGCTGGGTCTTTCAGCATGACAGTGATTCCAAGCATACCGCGAGGGAAACGAAGGAGTCTCTTTGTAAGATGCATTTCAAGGTCCCTTCTGTGAGAGGGGGCAGCTATTGAGGCAAAACCTGGCACAAACCTTCGATAATAGTCTGCGATGCCCAGGAAGGCTCTAACCTGTTTTTTTTACATGGGTTGAGGCCAATTCTTAATAGCTTCGAGCTTGTCTACTTGGGGTTTGATGACCCCTTGGCCGATGTTGTACCTGAGGTAGCGAGCCTCCTCTAGTCCCATCACACATTTTTGTGGATTTGCCGTTAGACCGGCTGCCCCTATCGCTTCTAGGACTGCTTGCACCTTAGCAAGATGGGAATCCCAGTCAGCACTATAGATCACCACATTATCCAGATATGCGACTCTGTAGTCTTTATGCGGCTGCAGGATGATGTCCATCAACCTCTGAAAGGTCGCAGGAGCCCCATGTAAACCAAAAGGAAGGACCACATACTGTAAGTTTCCCTCTGGGGTGGAAAAAGCTGTTTTTTCCCTGGCTTCATCTGTGGGGGGAACCTGCCAATACCCTTTTGTGAGGTTTAAGGTGGTCATATACCTCGCAGGTTCCAGCCTCTCGATCAGCTCATCGACCCTTGGTATGGGGTAGGCATCAAATTTTCTCATCAACTTGAGGAAATCATTACAAAACCGCAAGCTGCCATCCGGCTTAGGAATGATCACTATTGGGCTCGACCACCCACTTTGGGACTTCTCGATGACCCCTAGGGCTAACACTTTTTCCACCTCTTCTGAGATGGCCTTCCTCTGGGCCTCCGGTACTCTGTACGGTCTTAACTGTACCCTTTGACCTGGCTCCATGACAATGTCATGTTTAATGACGTCTGTCCAGCCTGGCAGTTCGGAGAAGACCCCTCAGTTCCTCTGTAGGAACTCCCTGACCTCTTGCCTCTGGACCTCTGATAAGGACTCTGAAATATGGATGGGGGTTCCTCCTTGTTTGGGACTTCTCTGACCTCCTTTTCAGCCACCAGACTTTCTCGGTCCTTCCAGGGTTTGATAAGGTTGACATGATCTATCCTGCATCCTGTATCCTTTCACTGATGGAGAACATCAGATAGGGTAACAGGCAATCCCAGTCCCTACCAACCTAGTTCACAACCTTTAACCTTAAAATCCCTTTTAGGGTCTTGTTAAATCTTTCCACCAGACCATCGGTCTGGGGATGGTATACGGAGATGCGCAGGCGGGTGATTTTTAGCAGGCGACACAGCTCCTTATCACTTTGGAAATAAACAGAGTGACCTGGTCAGTCAGGACCTCCTTTGGGATCCTTGTACAGATGAATAGGTGGAAAAGCTCCCTAGCTATCCATTTTGAGGAGTTGTTTCTGAGGGGTATAGCCTCTGGGTAGCGGGTGGCGTAATCCAACACCCCTAGGATATGCTGATGTCCCCTGGCCAATTTAGGAAGGGTTCCTACCACATCCATGCCAATCCGTTCAAAGGGCACTTCTATGATAGGCAGAGGAACCAGTGGGCTCCAGAAATGGGGTCTAGGGGCATAGACCTAACACTCCGGACAGGACTGACAGAATTCTTCCACTGCCCTATATATGCCAGGCCAGTAGAAGTTCCGCTCCACCGGCTCCCTAGTTTTCTCTGCCCCCAAGTGTCTCTCGAACACATGGGAATGAGCTAGCTCCAAGACCATACGGACATGAGTCTTGGGTACCCCCAACTGCTCCACCATCTCTGTTGGTGTCTTTTTTGCCCTGTACAATAGGTTATTCAGTACGGCGAAGTGAGGGTAGACCAACTCCTCCCTTGGTTCCTGGGGTCTACCATCAATGACCTTGACGCTTTTCCAAGTGTTAACCAGGTTAGGGTCCCTAAATTGGTCTGTGCCAAAATTCCCTCTTGAGACTGGCAAGGAGTAGAATTCTAACTCAGAGGGGGTCTCCTCTGGGTCTCCAGCCAGGACCGATAATGGAAACGGCACATGGTCTACAACATCACCAATTTGGCATCACTCACAGGTTGTACAACATCATACATGCCCTTGGTTTTATTCCCCAAACAAATCCCAAAACAAAGGGAAATCACAGCCAATAATTGTGCTGTGGGGTAAACTTGCCACAACAGCCACCTCAGGGAGTGTCTATGGTGAGTAATGCGGTGGGGGAGTTCTTGGTGTCCCCATGGATACAAACTACACCAATACGGCGGGTGTGTAGTTGTTCCAAGTTCACAAGTTGGGCTTGCACTAGGTTCACCAAGCTCCCCGAGTCCAGGAGGGCCTGCACCGAGTGTCCATTAACGGTGACAGTGCACTCTTGTCGGTCCACCCCAGCCGCAACCTGAGTGGAATAAGCTGGTCGTGCAAACCAGGAGGTACGCATCCCCAGGCTACATTCCATGGGTTTCCCCATACTTGGGCAACGGGCCGCCAAATGTTCCAATCCTTGGCACCGCCAGCAGACAATGGGGTCCCGGGCCTTAGAGACAGGGTCCCTATTTGGGGTGGGTGACCTCTCCCCCCTTTGGCTTAACCGTGACCCCCCCTTTTAGGACAGGAACAGTCTTACCGTGGGTGGATGTCTGCGGATTCCCATGTGGATGTAACACCTGCAGGAACTCCTCAGTGGCGCTGTATCTCTCCACAACTGTGACCAGTTCACCCACACTTTTGAGTTCAGTGTAGCCCACGCACCGCTGGAGCCATATGGGAAGGGCCTGAACAAAATGGTCACAGACCACCCGCTCGACCACCTGGGCAGGTGGGAGAGTCTCTGGTTGCAGCCACTTGTTGGTAAGATAAAACAAGTCGTAAATCTGGGATCTGGCGGGCTTTGCAGGACCAAGCTCCCAGGCTTGGGCTCTCTGGGCTTTCACAGCCAGGGTGACCCCCCAGTAAGGCCAGTATCTCCCCTCGCAGTTTGGTATAGTCCTTGTCATCTTGGACCCGCAGGTCGCAGTAGGCCTTCTGCAGTTCGCCCGTTAAGAAGGGGGCTAGAACATCTGCCCACTGGTCCACAGGAAGCTGCTCTCTCCGCGGTCCTCTCAGAGGTCCTCAGGTAAGTCTCGATGTCATCATCCTTGGTCATCTTTCGCAGCGCACTTTGCACCACTTGGCGGGGTATTGAATGCCCACCTGTTGACCCCTCTAGTCTTACAGCTAAAGCCTGTAGCTGTTGCTGCAGAGTCTGATTAACCTGCTGTTGCTCCTTCACCGTAGCTTGGTGGGTCTCAATTAGCAGGCGATTGGTCTCAGCAAGGGCCTGGATGGTCTCTTTATGCGCCTTTTGCTGGCTGGCCACCATCAGCTGGAGGTTAGCGTTCGCTTGAATCAGCTGCTTCACCAACTCATCCATTTTAGCCGACTCTGCTGACTGTGCGGTGGCTGCTTTCACCCAGGACATACGTTTATCATATGTGAGCTTTTACAGCTCTGGGATCTTGGCATACGTCTTATCTTCAGGCATAAAGACAGAGAGAGGTAAATACAGGTCCTCTGTATTTTATTAAACAGAACTCAGGTAGGCAAAACAAGTGCAAAGCATTCACAAAATAAACAAACCAAAATCCTGCTCGTCTGAGCTCTAACTAACATAATAGTACTCACTAGCACTTTGTAAGCACCTCAGCAAAGCTGTGGCAGACGCTGGTTCCCCAGCATGTCTCCTCCCAAGACTCAGTGGTAGTCTGGGGGTTGTACCTACTCCTAGTCAGCTTACCTGCTGACTTATAAAGGCCAGGCAAATCCTGACAAGGAACATGGGGAGTAAGCACCCACCCTACTCTTTGCTTACTCCCAATGAAAGGCCATCCCGGAAATGGCTGGAAGCCATACTAACATGCTAAATGTATGTCGACAGCCTGTACTGTCGACACCTATCTAATTTTGGCCTTTCATTCCACCAAGGCTCCTTACCTTGGTGGCATGTGTCTGGACTTCTGAAGGTGCATGCCAAGAACCTGGCTGGGGTATATACTCCGTTATTTACCCTTCCTGCTGTTGCCGTCTTTATGTATATTGCTGTGTATATATGGCTGTGTGTATGTACTATGGTATCAGCGCAATTGGTGACTCCAGTAATGGTCCAAATAATGGCTTTATTTGGTGAAAGCAGCATAAACAGCAATAATAGCTTGATTTCAGCAGACAAACAAAACCCATATGCAGTGCACGTGAAAAAGAATCTTGCTCACAGTCCCTCCGGTGGTTTTCACTTTCTTTTCCCCAAGGGGTGGGATTAAGTGGCAATCGCAGAGTATATGCTGTAGCAGGTACACCAAACCTTGCATACAGTCAAGAACCACTCCAGACTGGAGGCCACCACTACTCATCTCTCTTCTCTCCTGCTCCATTCTGTCCTCTAGCTGCTGGCCAGCGCATGCCTACCTTTTCGATAGGGTGTGCGCATGCCGGCATTCTGAAATTTAAAGGGCTGATGCACCGCTGATTCGATAACTACCGGGTGCTGACCCTTTACCTCTTCACTTCCCACACGTCTCCCTGCCAGTTGTTGGTTTGTTAAGTGTGAGACTAGTGAGCTTTGATTGTGTATTTCAGTTTACTGATCAATTACTTTGACTATGTTTGCCTGCCACCTGCCCTGAACCTTTTGCCCGGACTTGACTACACCTCGGCCTGACCCCTTTTTACCATGCTACAGCTTGGCCACCACCACAAGTGGTCATTTCAGGAGTAGCTATTTGTGAGTCCTCTGCAGCAAAGCCCAAATGACCTTGCGGCGGGCGCTGGTGACGAACCAGGGGGCTTGTTAGATCTACTCCCTGACGCGGCTCAAAGTCTTTTCTCATGGTGACCCAGAGGATCCACTTCCCAGTATTCATGAAATTACAACTGGCCATGAATTCCACCAAGGTGCCTCTGTCTGAACTCCAAGACTTCACGATTGAAGTGACCCATAAGGGTCATCACCAAAAGCAACTGTTCAATATGTTACAGGTCTGTAGCCACACCTGCTCCTCCACATGTGGTGATACCTCCTTCTGCTGTACCTGCTAGCCTGGCTCTGCTCCTGCCTTTGCCTGAATGCTATGATGGGAACTCTGATACTTGCTGGGGTTTCCCACATCTATGCATAATCTATTTGGAGATGATGGCACACCATTGCCCCACAGAACATGTTAAGGTGGCCATCATAGTGAGTCTGCTTTATGGCAACATAATCTCCAAAAAACGTTTTAAATTGACGTTTTAAATTGTGATTTCTCACCTCTGTCTACAAGTGTCACTTGCTGCAGGGGTGTCAAAAGGGGGCCTTATTTGTTCTGTGTCCATGAGATTGGGGATGACTGCCCAGGTGGTAGGCTTGGGATCCCTTACTGGAGTCAGTAATTTGCTATAGATATAAGGCTCTCCTGTTAATAGGTGGTGCTCCACCAGACTTGGTGGTGGAAAGGGAGTTGTTCCCTCTTTCAGAAGCAAAAAGGGTTAAATGATGAGGTGAGAGATCAGGTTTTTAAATAGTGTGTGTATAGAGGTTAAGAGTTATACATAATAAAAGTTACGTTTTAGTGTTTAACAGATAGAGAACTGATAGAGTTTAAGTTTGCCTACGGCAAAATAGTAAATATAGTGCTTTATGGTGAGGCCCTGGCCTGTGCCACTCCCCACTTGGAGTGAGGGAATCCATTGACTTTCAATTTGCAACTCTTCCGCAATGTCTTCAAAGAGCCTGGGCATGCTTCCTCTGCTGCGTCATCTCTAAACTGGCTGGCCAGGATCTCCTAACCTCTCTAGATATCCTCAACCATCTAGTGACTAGAGTCGATATCCATTTTGCTGAGGGGAAACAGGAACTCTGCCCACAATGAGAATTTTCCTGGCCCCATAGGCTTTCTCAACTAGCAACAGTCTTCCAGAGATCTCCACTGCCCCACCTGTGGTTTCTTAAAGAGCTTATGCAAGATGAGCGCACCCATTTGTCTGAGGAAGAACACACTCGCAGACGACACCAGAAACTCTGCTTATATTGTGGCAGCCAAAGTCACTTTTTCTTTTCCTGGGAAACTTCAGTGCCTAGACTTTGTGGAAGAGGCAATTCTAGGTGAAGATGCTTCTTCTTATTCTTTTCGTCTGACTATGCGTTCTTGGGCTCCGGTTCTGCTGGAAATTTCATCAACCCATCTTTGAACTCCAGATTTCTTTTACCATTGATTTGTCTAGATAAGCCTCTGGTCATCTCTTCCGTTAATGGAGAATTCTGTAAGGGCTCCATACATCATTCCACGGAACCTCTGATGCTTCAGGTTGGGACACCTCACAAACAGAAGATCTAGTTTAAAGCTATTCCTCAGTCAACTTATGTCAAAGTATGTCCGCCTCAAAATTCCTAGCATCCAGCTGGGCACACGCTTCCTGAGACCTTTTCAAGTTCTGGAGTGCATCAATTCTATGGCTAATAAACACTGCTTCCCTCCAAATATACAGATCCCTGGCTGACAAAGAGAATTTCTACTATCAGGACTACTCCCTTAAATGGAGGGGATACTGTCACAAAGCGCGCCACAGTCCCCACTCTGCAGTGCAGTCACGTTCGTGTTTGTCTGCCCTGTGGCCGCTGCTACTCACCTCTCACTGCTCCTGCTCTGCTCTGTCCTCTGGGAGATTGCCGGCGCATGCCTACCCACTTCCTAGGACATGTGCCAGCGCTCTAAGATTCAAAGGGTCAGCACACTGTTGACTGGATAAATACTGAGCGCTGACTCTTTATTGTAGTGTGTCCTAGAGGATGGTAAAGGGGGAGATGAGGCCCGAGTGGTTGATGTTGGAAGTAATTGTCACAGTACAGGCTTCTCCGGGGCTCTCTTCCTCAGGTGCAGCACTACAGTGAATGGGGAACATACCTAAGTCATTGGTGTTGTGGACAAGTTCCCTTCTGTACTCCCTATGGTTGGGGATAGTTGTCGGTGCAGTTGCTCACACACACTCATAGAGGTACTGTGAATGGTAAAAATAATGCCAGTCTTTACTGAAGATATCCAAACAGCAAAATAACAGGATTACATTCCTCATGAATAACTTCTTAAATCCACCTGGAACTATTCAGCAGGATGATGAGGAGTCATCAGCTCCTTACAACAGTTGAGGCATGGTATATCTGATGAGAGTAGTTGTATGTTTCTGCCATGTAGCACGATTGAAGTGTCTCAGTATTTAATGGTAGTCTAATCTTCCTTCTACTACAGATGGTGTCAGGGCCTCTGGTGTCTGTGATACTCCACACCGAACTGTCTTTAGTATTCCTGTGGACCTCACAATGGTCATACAGGCTGACAGCTTTCCTCTTTCTCAACCACACTCTAGTGGCAGAGCTAGTCTTCCTCCATACTAGGATGAACTGTTCTCTCTCCTGCCTCCAACTGCCACATCTTGCCCCTTAGCTGTCACTTCCTCTGTCACATATCTACCCCCTTGTCCATTCAGTAGCTAGGTATTGGAACATGGGATGTGTGGTGCACTGTGGGATAAGCAAACTTAACCCTTGCTGGTACAGTGGCTGAAGCAATACTTTCCTAAAGATGCATAACAGTATATATACAGTAAATAACACATAAAAGACACATAATACTCTGTAGCAAAAACGCATCCCTGACTCAACCGTGTAACATGCAATACACAGTACGTTGGTATATCATCATTACCTCACTTCTCCCATGTCCCCTTAACAGTTGATGGTGTGTGTTTCGTGTGAGACAAATGAGCTTTAATTGTATTCTTCAGTGTACTGACCAATTGCTTGGACTTTGACTTTGTTTGCCTGACCTTATTGCATGGACTTGACTATGCATCTGCCTGATCTCTTTGTACTACGCTGCACCCCTACCATCACTGTAGTGGTCATGTCTGGGGTAGTAAACTGGGAGTCCCACACATTAAGGACTTACAAGCCTGTGGCGGGAGCTGGTGAAGGACCAGGGGCTATTTAGACTGCCCCCTGGTAAGGCTCATATCATCTTCTCGCAGTGATCCTGATGAACCACTTCCCGTCATTCGTGACATGTGTATTGTTGTGCAATCATCAGTACAGTTACTTCTACAGATGAGCTTCCCGATAGAGGAGTCCAATATATGTGACCCATGTTATACAGTAATAAAGGAGAAAAACAAACTAGCCCAGAATTTAATCGCTATATCATATACATTTTGGGGTCTTTTTACCCCTGTCATTGCAGAGTAGAACTTACTGGTTGGCTGGGTGAGAAGAGAGAGTGGCTTAGATGGGGGAATATCTCTCCTTGTGAACTGTATCAAAGCCGCACTCTGGAAAGCCAGAAACATCTTGGTTTTGTCCAGCAAATGGCAGAATGAACAATAGTATCCTTACATGTAGGTTTTATGTGAATGCAACATTTTATGTAGATTTTATGTAAATCAATTTCATGTAAAAAGTGTTTTATTCTGCTTTAAATTATTATTTCATGTTGCTTTGTTAATTTTAAAAATCTCTTCTCCGTAAGGCAGAGATCCAACTTAAAAAAAAAATTCTGATTTATCTGTGAAAAGTTTTATTACAAGATCACCACTTTGTTTCTCCCACTGAAGAACAATAAATCTTTTATCAACTGGAAAACACAGAACCAAAACTTTTCTCTTCTTCTATAGACAAGAAACACAAAAAGTCAAAGTTCCTTTATGAAAAGAATAATTCCACCGGTGATCCTTCCCTGAGCCAAATGCTAAAGAGGAATCCTCCAAAGAGAAGAGACCTACAGAAATAGTCCCCTGTCTGTGTAAAGAGAGGATAAATAGTCCTCAGCTCAGCATCAGCTCCGAGAACAAGAGAAGAACCCGCAGCGCCCATAGACTCCTGACAAAAGCCGAATCTACACACTAACAAGTAAGAGACATCCCACCCTGATCTCCAACCTCACATCTACACTCACTACATGTACTAACAAGAAGAGACCGGGCCTCAGCTCTGGGATATATACTACACCCAGCTGTGTGTATAGTGTGAGGCTGTGTATCTGGATGTGAGTTCTCCATTACTTCTGGTGTCTGTGCTGTACATGGTCCTCACTGTTGTCCTGTTATTACTGTGTTTAGTGTGAGGCTGTGTATCTGGATGTGAGGTCTCCAGTCACTACCTCTGGGGTCGGTGCTGTACATGGTCCTCAATGTTGTCCTGTTATTGCTGTGTATAGTGTGAGGTTGTGTATCTGGATGTGAGCAGGGCCATCTTTTCCGTTGGGCACACTAGGCAATTGCCCGGGGGCCCCACAAATATAGGGGCCCAGGTGCGGAATGTTTGTCCCAGAAATACAGAGAACATACCCTGATTTTCTTGGTTGTCTTTGCTTATTTAACTGTTTGTGTGTTTTTAGGATGTGCCCTGCCAAATAGTCTTGTAAGCTGTCGGTGTCCAGACATAAGTGACGTGATAATATTAGTGTGCTTGGTGGAGGCTAGAGGCATGGCCTAGAGTGATGTCACATATTTGGGCAGGGCCCACTGCAGTGCTATGCCCGGGGGCCCATAATGCTGTTAAGACATCTCTGGATGTGAGGTCTCCGTTACTTCTGGTGTCTGTGCTGTATATGGTCCTCACTGTTGTCCTGTTATTGCTGTGTATAGTGTGAGGTTGTATATCTGGATGTGAGGTCTCCATTACTTCTGGTGTCTGTGCTGTATATGGTCCTCACTGTTGTCCTGTTATTGCTGTGTATAGTGTGAGGTTGTGTATCTGGATGTGAGGTCTCCATTACTTCTGGTGTCTGTGCTGTATATGGTCTTCACTGTTGTCCTGTTATTGTTGTGTATAGTATGAGGTTGTGTATCTGGGTGTGCGGTCTCCAGTCATTACTGCCTCCGTATTCCTCAAACTCCTCTACTATCCTCACACTCCCACGCTGGGCAATGGCTTCCATATCTCCCCATATATCCTACCCTCACACCTGACCTCTACTCTCCACCTCTTTCACAGAATTAAGACCCTTCTCACAAAACCCACACACCCCCTTTTGCTCTATCCCACACACACCTTCTCACACTCTCCCTGCTTCTCCCTGCTGCTGGGGACATATCTCCCAATCCCGGGCCCCCTCAGCGCTTCCCCAATGTTTTTTCACCTGCCTCTTACAGAACAAGAAGCACAAACTCCCTCTGTCCACCAGCACCCCCTCCCCCATCTCTCCTCTCAGCAGATGACTTTGCCACTCACTTCCTTAATAAGATCAATATCATCAGACAAAGCTTCAGCCCGCAGTCCCCACCACCCACCTCTACACCTCCTCATCACTATTCCCCCCTAACTTGCTTCTTTACTGTCACTCATGATAAGCTTTCCTCTCTACTGTCCAAATCCAACCTCACTACCGGTAATCTCGACCCACTGCCATCCCACCTCATCCCTGATCTTAGCGCTGTCATCCTTCCAGCCCTCGCCCATCTCTTCAACCTATCATTAACCTCTGGCACCTTTCCTTCCTCCTTTAAGCATGCTACCATCACACCCATTCTTAAGAAACCATTGCTTGACCCCTCCTGTCTGTCCAACTATCGCCCCATCTCTCTATTTCAATTTGCCTCTAAACTCCTTGGACAGCACGTCCATCTCCAACTGTCCTCTCACCCACCTCTCCTCCAACTCTCTCCTTGACCCACTGCAATCAGGCTTCCGACCCCACCACTCTACTGAAACTGCCCTAACCAAAGTCACCAATGACCTAGTAGCTGCCAAAGCCTCACGCCACTACTCTGTCCTTATACTCTTAGACCTATCATCTGCCTTTGACACTGTCGACCATTCCCTCCTTCTACACATCCTCTCCTCCCTCGGCATCACAGACATGGCTCTTTCCTGGATCTCCTCTTACCTCACCGATAGTAACATTTAGCATCTCTCACTCTTCGACCACCTCCTCCTCTAGCCCGCCGTCTGTTAGTGTCCCCCAGAGGTCTTTCCTGGGCCCACTACTCTTCACTATCTACACCCTTGGCCTGGGTCAGCTCATATCATCACACGGCTTACAATACCACCTGTATGCTGATGAAATCCAACTCTATATCTCCGGCCCCGATGTTACCTCTCTCCTATCTCAGATCCCAGACTGTCTTTCATCCATATCCTCCTTCTTCTCCTCCTGTCTCCTGAAACTAAACGTGGAGACAACTGAAGTCATCCTCTTCCCACGATCCCACTTTATCCTTCCACCTGATCTCTCTATCACAGTTAACGGCTTCACTTTCTCACCGGCTCCACCAGTCAGCTGCCTTGGGATAACCTTTGACTCCAATCTGTCCTTTAAACCACACATCTAAACCCTTACCTCTGCCTGCCACCTTCACCTGAAAAATATCTCCCGTATCCGCTTATTCCTTAACTTTGAAAGCATAAAAATGCTTGTGCATGCCCTCGTCATCTCACGCCTAGACTATTACAACATCCTTCTCTGTGGGCTCCCATCTAGCACTCTCGCTCCCCTCCAATCCATCCTGAACTCTGCCGCCCGTCTGATTCACCTCTCTCCTAGATACTGCTCTGCCTCTCCCCTCTGCCAATCCTTTCACTGGCTTCCCATTGCCCAGTGAATCCAGTTCAAGTTAGCAACCTTGACCTACAAAGCTCGCCATAGCCACTACCCTCCAAACATCTCGGCCTTAATTCTTCTTCAGATAAAACCTTCCCGTTCGCAATTCCGCTCCTCATAGACCTACTTCTTCTCTGGCTCTCCTCTTTATCAGCTCCTCAACAACAAACACGTCTCCAAGACTACTCCTGTAAATCCCCCACACTCCTGGAACTCACATGCCCAAACACCACGACTCTCCCCTCACTCACTTTAGCGCTCAACAAGCAACCTGAAAACCTCATCTCATCAGGTATTGCCAATACCCAACCAAAAACCCGCCATTGCTTGCCACGCCACCCCACAAACATTCTGCCCCTCATCTTCTTTCTCTCCCCACCTTCCTTGTTAGACTGTAAGCCTTCACGCGCAAGGATCCTCTTCCCTCCTGTACCAGAATTTAATTATTAAGTTGTCATCCCTAGTACACAATATGACCTATGTTATGTATGCAACCTGATTGTAACAGCGCACTGGAACTGAGGGCGCTCTAAAATAAATAATAATAAAAAAATAACATCTGTGTCTGTGCTTTACATGGTCCTCACAGTATTGTCCCTGTTATTGCTGTGTAAAGTGTGAGGTTGGTAATCTGGAAGTGAGGTCCTCCCATTACTTTGGTGTCTGTGCTTGTATAGGTCCCCTGTTGTCCTGTTATTGCTGATGTATAGTGAGAGCTGGTGTAATCTGATGGTGAGTCCCATTACTTTGGAGTCTGTGCAGTATAATCGTCCTCACACTGATGTCCCTGTTATTTGCAGTGTATATGAAAAGGTTTGTGTATCTGGATGTGAGGTCTCAACGACTCCTTGTGTCTTGTGCTGTAAATGGACTCACTGTTGTCCTGTTATTGCTTTATAGTGTGAGGTGATATATCTGGAAGTGAGTCTCCATACTTCTTGTGTCTGAGCTGTATAATGGCCCTCATTGTTTTCCTGTTATTGCTGTTTATAGTGTGGAGATCGAATCTGGATGTAGTCTCCATTACTTCTTGTGTCTGTGCTGTATAATGTGTCACGTTGTAGTCCAGTATATTGCTGTGTTAAGTGTGAGATGTGTATGCTGGATGATAGGTCTCCATTACTTCTGGTGTCTCTGCTGTATATGGTCAACTGTTGTCCTGTTATTAACTGTGAATATTGTGAGGGTGTGTATCTGGTGTGAGGACTTCCATTACTCTGGTGTCTGTGCGTATATGCCCTCACACTGTTAGTCCTGTTTATTGCGGTGTATCGTGTGATGCTGAGTAATCTGGATGTGTTGGGACCCATTACTTCATGTGTTGTGCTGATATATAGTGCTCACTGTGTTTCTGGGTTATGCTGTGTATGGTGTGAGGTTGTGTTTCTGGATGTGAAGTCTCCATTACTTCTGTGTTCTGTGCTGTAATATGGCCCTCATGTTGCCCTGTTATTGCTGTGTATAGTGTGAGGTTTTGTATCTGGATGTGATCGTCTCCATCATTACTTTCTGGAGTCTTTGCTGTATATGGTCCTCACTGTTTTCCTGTTATTGCTTTGTATAGTGTGAGGTTGTATCTTGATGTGTGGACCTCCATTACTTCTGTGTCCTGGTGCTGTATATGTCCTCACTGTTGTCCTGGTATTGCTGTTTATAGTGTTAGGTTGTGAAACTTGATGTGAGGTCTCCATCATTACTTCCTGTGTCCTGTGCTGTAAACTGCTCCTACACTGGTGGTCCTGTTATTGTTGTGTATCTGAAGAGGTGAGTCTCCAATTACTTTTGGTGTCTATGTTGTATATGGTCACTGTGTCCTGTTATTGGCTGTTGGTAAAATGTGAGGCTATTGTGTATCAGGAATGTGGGGTTTTCCTTACTTTTGGTGTGTCTGTGCTGTATATGTATATTTACTATTTTGGCCATAGGCAAACTAAACTCTATCAGTTTCTCTATCTGTTAACACTAAAACGTAACTTTTATTTATATCTCACTCTTACCCTCTATACAACTAATTAAAAACCTGAGCTCTAACCTCATCATTTAACCCTTTTTTGCTTTTGAATGAGGAATCAACTCCCTTTCTATTTATCAAGTCTGTGGAACCCCACCTACTAACAGGGGATCCATTATAATATAGCAAAGTTACTAGTTTTCAGTAAGGGTATCCCAAGCCAGCTACTTGGGCAGTCGTCCCCTAATCTAATAGACACAGAACAAAATAAGGCCCCCCTGTACCACCGTCTGCAGCAGTTTACACTTTGTAACATAGGTAGAGATCACAAATTTAAAACGCATATCTGACCTCGCTGACAATAAGTTACCCCAGCTAACCTGGCTTATCAAGGCTGTGTATGTCACTGATGTCCTGTTTATACTGTCTATTTAGTGTTGAGCTGTGTATCTGTGATGTGAGGTCTCCATTACTTCATGTGTCTGTGCTGTAAATGGTACCCTCACGGTTTACCCTGTATTGCTGTTATAGTGTAGGTTTGTGTTATCTGAAGTGAGGTCACCAGACATACCTTCTGTGTCTGTGCTGTATATGGTCCTCATTATTGTTCCTGTTACTGCTGTGTATAGTGTGAGGTGTGTATCTGATGTATGGTCTCCTTTACTTCTGTTTCTGTGCTGTATATGATTCCTCAACTGTGTCCTGTTATTGCGGTTTATTAGTGTTAGGTTGTGATCTGGATTGTATGTTATCCAGTCATAACTTCTGTGTCTGTGCTGTAAATGGTCCTCACTTGTTGCCTTTAGTGCTGTTTAAAAGTGTGAGAGACCCTCCATTACTTCTGGTGTCCTGTCCTGTATATGGTCCTCACAGTTGTCCTTTATGCTTGTGTACAGTATGAAGTGTAGGTTGTTGTCTGATGTTAGGTCTCCATTACTTTGGATCTGTGCTGTATATGGTCACCCTATTTCCCAGTTATTGCAGTGTATAGTGTGAGGCTGTGTATCTTGAATGTGAGGTTCTCCATTACTTCTGTGTGTCTGTGGCTGTATATGGTCCTCACTGTTGTCCTTTTTTATTGCTGTGTAAGTGAAAGGTTGTGTATCTTGATGTAGGTCTCCATCACTTCTGGTATTCTGTGCTGTAAATGGTTCGCTCACTGTTGTCCTGTTATTGCTGTTTATAGTGTGAGTCATAATATGTGATTTGTGAGGTCTTCCATTACATCTGGTGTCCTGTTGCTGTATATCCTCTCACTGTTGTCCTGTTATTAGCCTGTTAAAAGTTGATCGTATAACTGGATGTAGGATTCTCTGTTACTTCAGGAGTCTTTGCTGTATGGCCCTCCACGTGTTTGTCCTGTTAATGCTGTTATATTGTGAGGAGTTGTTTAATCTGGATGAGAGGACTCCCTTACTTCTGGATGTCTGTGCAGTATAATGTCCTCACTGTTTGTTCTGTTTATAGCTGTTTATAGTGTGGGTTTGTGTATCTGGATGTGGAGGGTCTCCAGTCAATTACTCTCTGGTGTCTGTGCTGTATATTGTCCTCACTGTTGTTCTGATATTGGCTGTGTATAGTGTGGATGGTTGTATCTTGATGTGGGACTCCAGTACTATCTGGTGTCTGTGCTGTATATGGTTCCTCCACTGTTGTCCCTGGTATTTGCCTGTGTATAGTGTTAGGGTTGTGTATCTGGATGTGAGGTCTCCATTACTTCTGGTGTCTGTGCTGTATATGCTCCTCACTGTTGTCCTGTTATTGTTGTGTATCTGGATGTGAGGTCTCCATTACTTTTGGTGTCTATGTTGTATATGGTCACTGTTGTCCTGTTATTGCTGTGTATAGTGTGAGGCTATGTATCTGGATGTGGGGTTTCCATTACTTTTGGTGTCTGTGCTGTATATGGTCACTGTTGTCCTGTTATTGCTGTGTACAGTGTGAGGTTGTGTATCTGAAGTTGAGGTGCTCCATAACTTCTGTTGATCTGTGCTGTCTATAGTCCTATCTGTTGTCCCTTTTATTGCTGTGTATAGTGTGAGGTTGTGTACTGGATGTGAGGTCTCCCAGTCATTACTTCTGGTGTCTGTGCTGTAATATTGTCCCACTGTGTGGACATGTAATTGCTGTTGTTAAGTGTGAGGGTTGATATATCCTGGATGTGAGGACTCCATTACTTCTGGTGTCTGTGCTGTATATAAGGTCCTCGACTTTTGTCCTGTTATTGCTGTGTAAAGTGTTAGGTATTTTATCTGGGAGTGAGGTCTCCAGTCATACTTTCTGGTGTCTGTGCTGGCATAATGGACCTACAATGTTTTCCTGTTAATGCTGTCTAATAGTGAGAGGCTGAGTATCTGATGTGAGGGTCTCCATTCATCAACTTCTGTGACCTGTGCTGTATATATGGTCACTGTTGCTCCTGTTATATACTGTGTCTAAGTATAAAGGTTGTGTATCTGAGAAGTGAGGTTCTCCATTACTTTCATGGCTGTGCTGTGTATACGGTCCTCATTGTAGTCCCCTGTTATTGCTGTGTATAGTTTAGGTTGTGTATCTGGAAGTGAGGTCTCCAGTCCATATTACTTCTGGGTGTCTGTGCAGTATATGGTCCTCTGACTGTGTCCAGGTAATTGCCTGTTTAAAGTGTTGAGGACGTATATCTGAGTGAAGTTTTCCATTACTACTGGTGTCTGTGTCTGTATATGGTCACTGTTTTCCTGTTAATGCAGTATATAGAGTGATGCAGTTTATCTGATGTGGGGTCTCCAGTCATTACTTCTGTTGACTGTGCTGTATTATGGCCTCACTGTTGTCCTGTTGATTGCTGTGTACTAGTATGTGTGAGTTGTGTAACTGGATGTGAGGTCTCCCTCTTCTGGTGTCGTGACAGTATATGGTCCCTGTTGTCCTGTTTAGTGCTGTGTATAGTGTGAGGCTGTGTATCATTATGTAGGTACTCCATTCCTTCTGGTGTCTGTTGCTGTAAATGGTCCTCACTGTTTTGTCCAGTTTATTGCTGTGTATATGTGAGGTTGTATTATCTGATTGAGGTCTCCAATTACTTCAGGAGTCTTGCTGAATAAACGTCCTCACTGTTGTCCTGTTTATAGCTGTGTATAGTGAGAGGTTGTTTTATCCGGATGAGATGACTCCATTACTTCTGATTCTGTGCTGTATATGTCCCCATACTGTGTCCTGTATTGCTTGTATAGTGTGATGGTTTGTGTACAGTATGTGAGTCTCCATTACTTCTGTTGTCTGTGGCTGTATATGGTCACAGTTGTCCTTTTTTTTGTGTAATAGTGTGAGGCTGTGTATCAGGATGTGAGGTCTCCATTACTTCTGGATGTCCTGTGCTGGTAATATGGTCACAGTTGTCCTGTTATTGCGTGTGTAGTGTGAGGTTTGTGTATCTGGCATGTGCGGTCCTCCATTACTTCTGGGGTCTTTGCTGTATATGGGCGCTCACTGTTGTTCCTTTTATTGCTATGAATAATTTGAGGTTGTGTATCTGGATGTTAGGTCCTCCATTACTTCTGGGACTGTGGTGATATGTCCTCACGTTGTCCTGTTATTGCAGTGTATGTGATGAGGTTGTGTATCTGGATGTGAGGTCTCCATTACGTCTGGGTTCTGTATTCTGTATATGGTCCTCACACTTTAACAGTTGTCACTGTTGTCCTGTTATTTCTGTGTATAGTGTAGGTTGGTATCTCCACTCATGTCTGGAGATCTCCTCTTTCTCTATCTCTATGCACTCTCTCGTCATATCGATCATACTCTGAAAAACATTATTTTTTTAAATCTGACACATTTTGTACTTTCAGGGTGGTCCCCTGGTTTATGCTCCTTATGTTCAGTCCTGATATAGACGCCAGTGACCTCTGTCACTCACAAGTCTACAAATCGAAGACCCTGCAGAGAAGCCTTCCTGCTGTTAGACAAACTTGATTTGACAAGAATTAATGTTCTATTGAGTTATCTCTGAAGACAGAGACTGTATTGCAGCTCGAGTTTGTGTGTTGTGAAGGCTCCAGTGAACATCTTTATTGCAAATAGAATAAAAGCCAAGTGGCCTATTGAACTATATACGGGTTGCTCTGACCGGGATACCTTCGGTAGCCATCAAATTTATGGGAAGCTGGTCCATTAGACTGTTTATGACTACGGTCCAGTGAACATCTCCCATCCAGACCTGCAGGACACATCAGTATCAGAGTACCACCAGAATCATGCGCCTGTTATATAACCTTCCTCCTGTACTGTGCATTTTTGAGGGACGACTTTGTGAAGGACGCTGCATGTGTTTTGAGCTGTTTTGGGGAGCTCCCAGAAAATTGCACAGCCTGCAGCCCTAAGTTTGGGGGGGCATTATACAGCAAATTATCAGCCAACCCAAAATAGGGGTTTTACATTTAGGGAAAAATTTTGAAATTTTGACATGTTCCCTTTAATTATCAGGGGAACCCTGGTTGTGCCCCTCAGTTACAATCTGATAGGGCCCTTGGCAAAAATTGCAAATAGTTTTTTTTAAATTAATTTTTTTCCCTATCTGGTTTTTTTTTAAAGGGAAAGTTTAAAACCCCCCTTCGCCCTTCAGGCTTCATGTCTTTAAAACAGGTGGGGCATTTCTCAAAGCATTATTTACATTTCAGTTTCCTAATGGGAAAGGTAGTGATTGTTGGGTTTGGGATTTTGGGTGAATAAATGGCCGGCTAAAATTTTTGGGAGTAGAAACCCTGTATAAATCAAAGTTAAAGTTTGGGGGGAAGAAAAAAACCAAACGGGCCCCCAGTGTGTTTTCTTGAAACATTCATACTTTTAAATCTGTGTTTTTTAAATAAAAAAAATAAGGTTTTACTCAGCATTTTCTGTGCTCTGCGGCCTAGATAGGATGTGACAGGACCCCTGAGGTTTTCTTGGTCAGTAACAAATATAAGATCAGTGAGTAAGAAGACCCCATTCTGCGATAAACACGCAGAGACTCCCCGCCAAAACCACAGCTAGGGAAAGTGAGAGGTGACCCTGAACCAAAAGAAACCATCTGTAAACAAGAAGGAGAGAAAAGCTACTCTATATCTGAAGAGAAGCAAAATCAGAACAGAAATGTTTTGGTATGATGTTTGTTTGTTTGTTTGTTTGTTTGTTTGTTTGTTTCCCTAGTTTTAAACGCTAATAAAATGAGATTTTAAATGCCCCCTTTAAAAGGATAAAAAATTCTTCCAAAGAAAACTGTGAGCCAAGGTCAATGTGAGGGGCTGAGCACAGACACCACAAACATGAAGATGCCTTAGACTGGAGCAGCTTTAGCCCAGCAGAGGAACCACCTTGTGGGGCCACCATGACTCTTTGCACAATGCATTTGTAAGTCAATTCTGTATCAAATGAAGAAGGACTGCTCTCCACTCTCCAGATAAAAATTTATTTAAACATAAACCCAATTTTTTGATGGGGTAAAAAAACCCCCACATGGGATAGATCATGGCCTTAAAGTCTTTAATTTTTTAACAGTTTCGGCAGACCATACAGCAGGTTCTTAGCATATTTATCTCCAGAAAGTGTATATTGTGCAAATAGGATGGCAGAAATCTGCCAGTGCATATCCCTCCAAGATCTTATCGGAAGTGCACAGGGGATAGCAGATCTTGTCAGGCTACCCCTTTCCAAAGCCCTTTATCAAATTTCCCAAAAGGGGGGATGGCGGGAACCTCTGTCATGCATTTTCCCCCCCTAATTCCCCTTGGGAAGGCCCAGGGAAAGGGAACATATGTCAGTGCATATCCCCCCAAGCCCTTTAAACAAAAGTGCCCGGGGGAAAACTTTGGGTCATGCTTATCCCCCAAACCTTATCAAAAAGTGCCCAAAAAGGGCAAAACATTGTCAGTGAATTTCCCCCCAAGCCCTTTAATCAAAAGTGCCCGGGGAAAGGCAGCCCTCTTTAATTTGATATCCCCCAAGACCTTTTTGGGAAGTCCCAAAGGGGAAAGGGGGCAGTATCTGCAGTGCTTTTTCCCATCCAAGACCTTTTGGGGAAGTGCCCAGGGGATGGCAGGCATCTGTAAGTGCATATCCCTCCAAGATCTTATCAGAAGTGTACAGGAGATGGCAGACATCTGTCAGTGCATATCCCTCCAAGACCTCATTGGAAGTGCCCAGGGAAAGGCAGACATCTGTCAGTGCATATCCCTGCAAGACCTTTTTGGAATTGTACAGGGATTGCAGACCTCGGGTCAGTGGGGTACCCTCAAAGACCGGGAAGTGCACGGGGGAGGAAGACATATTTCATAAACCCCCTCCAAGACCTTATCGGAAGTGCACAGGGGATGGAAGACATATATCAGTGCATACCCCTCCAATACCTTATGACAGGTGCACAGGGGATGGCAGACATATGTCATTTTGTATCCCTTCAAGACCAAGACCTTGGAAGTGCACAGGGGATGGCAGACTTCTGTCAGTGCATATCACTTGCACCATTTTTAGCTACTGTTTACAGGTAAGCAATCCTCACAGCACATGTACCTTTTGTTTATTGAAGATAACATCTCCACTTGTTAGTGTAATGGCTCAGCTATTTACAGACAAAACTAATTTGAAATTTACTTTCATGAACCCCCCCTTTGCCTGATGAAACAGAGTTTAGTGTAAAAATGGGTTTTGACCAAAGAAACATTCCCAGTGAGAAAAAAATTTTAACATTTTATAGTTTTTTCTGTGGGCCCAAATTCATGAAAAAACTACGACTAAAACCTCTGATGTTTTCATTTTCCAATAAAAACCTTTTCACTACCCGCCCGAAAAGTTTCAAGCTTTCCCTTTGATAGGTATTTTTTATAATAATTAAAAATTTTGCTATAGGCATGTTGGGTTCTTTGAACTTTCCTCAAAAACCGCTAATGCTGCAGTGGAACATGTCATCCCATGGTTAGGCTTGGTTCACAACTGTGTCGGGGGGTGGGCCCTTCGGGAAACCCCTTTCTGCAGAGGTTTTTAAAAGGAAGTCATGGGGTTAATTTTTACAGGGACCCCCATGGCGCCCAAAAGGGGAAATTATAATAAAAAATGGGACCAACAGGTTTTTAACCATGGTTTTCACATTGGCCCGAAAAAAAAGGCGAAGAAACCCCTTTCCGTTTTCCTCTTTCCCAGAGGTTCCGAACAAAACCCCCTGACACCGTTTTAAACCTTATTCCCCCCAAAAACCCCGCGACAATGTCCCGATGGAACATTTGGGGGGTTTTCGGATTTTTATAATTTATGCGGTATTCAAACAAGTTTTGGATCTTCAATGAACATTTTAAAGGGTGTAAAGGCAACAAGAAGTAGGAACAGATCAGCTGAACTATTGCTAAGAATGGCACAAAGTAAACCAGAGAGTTTTAACTCATAGTCATAGAAAGTCTATTGTATTCCTGGGGAGAAGGGGGCAGGGATCAAAAAATTTCCATTAAGAAATCCCACAATACCTTTAAAATTAAAAAAATATGAAGCAAAATCTCATATTTCTATACATTTGTTTCTAGCCCGACTCTTCAGTTCCTGAGACATCTCCTGGTCTTCATATTCACCATAGAAGAAATAAACAGAAGGTCGGACCTGTTACCGAATATCACTCTGGGTATACAAGATCTATGACTCTTGTGTGTTAGAACATAAAGCTGTACAGAGTGCACTGAGTATACTGTCAGGAAGAGAAGAAGCCGTCCTCAACTACAGCTGTGATGAGAAGAGCAAAGTGGTGGCTTTTATTGGACATATGATGTCCTCCTCCAGTCTGTCCATAGCAGAGACAACTGGGCTCTATGGATATCCACAGGTAATAGTAATAGCTGGTAAAAGTAAAAAAACAAAGCTGTCATGATAAATCCCCAGCTACTCCAGTGAGGATACGCCAGTGGTCCCTAATGGATCTCTCATACATTCACATGACTTCTGCAGTCAATCACTGTCCTCGGCAGTCATGTGTCTTAAGGTATATACACATATATCCTTAGGCCTAATAGGATGGAAGTGACTCCATTTTGTGTTAATTTTAGTTTTAGAACTATATTTTGAATATTTCTATAACTTTGAAGCTTATGAGCTTAATGAGAAGTTGTCGATAAGAGATTTCTCTCATATAATAGGCAAGAAATATGCCCTGTTTTTGTGAAGTCATCCCATGTATTATACTATGGCTTTTTTTTGCATACTGGTATGAACTGGTACTTGTTCATTGTGCAGTTTTTATCATTCAGATGTTCCCCTAGTAGACGGGTGTGTGAGCTTTTGCTCATTGGTTATCTGCACCTGTTATATCTTTCCCAAGTAGCACCGGGTCTTGTGTTGCCTCCTACTGTGCTCAGTTTATTGTCTAGGCATTCAGTTGTAAGTATGGCCTTGTGGTTGTATTTTTGAGTAAATTATATCCCATTTTCCTGTGATTTTTCTGTTTCTGAATTAAGCACATCTGTCCCGACTATTATCTCTGTATTTACAGTAACTGTGCAGTTTGACCTTCATAATAATTGGGCACCTGAATTTTCTAACGAGATGTGGCTTATGTTATGACATATAAAGAGATTTAATTTAATTTAAATTAAATATTAGATTTATTCCCAAAAAGTTCTCATAAATATTAAGATATTACAATGAGCAATACCTTTATTTAAATTACAAGATAAGTTTTCAAACTATTGTAGGTTAATGTAATGTTGTTATTAACCCCAAGCCTAAAAAGTAGTTAATGACCAGAACCTTTTTTTAGTTTTTGCCTCCTTGCATTTCAGAAGTTGTAACTTTTTTATTTTTTCAATGACACAGTTGTATGAGGCCTCATTTTATTCGAGACGAGTTGTACTTTATGGGAGAATAGTTTAAGTTCACTTATAAATAATTGCAGAATTTTTTTTGTTTGTTTTTTTACATTTTTGTTTACACCATTCAAATTTCACATTTAATAGCTTTTAAGAATAATTCTACAGGTTATTACAGTCGTGTGGATACCTAATATGTGTAGGGTTTTTCGTGTGTGTAATATATGCACAATTATTTTTTATTAAAGATTTATTTTTATTTTATTATTTATTTTTGTATTAGTTTTTTTTACACTTTTTACGTTTTTTACTTTTTTTTTTTTAATTCCATGAAGGAGGAACTGTTTTATATATTTTTTTTTTACACTTAGTAATGTATTAGCATATTTATATATGCTAATATATTATAATCTGTGTCAGTTTGACACAGTGTAACGCACCTGAGTAGTGGATCCACTGGGCCACCGCAAATGGTGGTACAGGATACACCAGGGAGCGGAGTTTAAGTGGGTCCCGGTTTTCACCAGAGCCCGCCGCAAGGCGGGATGGACTTGCCGCGGCGGGATTCCATCAGGTCGCTACCCCTGATGCGCCCTGCTTGCGGTGGTAGCCAAGGTGCAACGCAGTACCAGAACAATAGACAAACTCGTAGTCAGGGACGGGCCAGAAGGTCAGGACAGGCGGCAAAGAATCGTGGTCGAGGGACGTAAGCTGACGGGACTGGTACATGGAAAAGGCTAAATGGAACACTGGAAGGCTTCCTCACATAGGGTATGAGCACTATGGATTCGGCGAGGCTTCCAGGGAGGTGGAGCATTATATAGGGTCATCGGCCGGGAATAACCAATTACCGGCGCGCTGGCCCTTTAAATCAGAGAGCCGGCCTAAGGAGCGGCCCAGTAAGGAATTGCGCCCGAGGGAGCGAGTGCGCCCGCGGCCCGACATGCGAACCGCGGTGCCGCTCGCTCCAGACTCACGGGGGGAAACGAGTGCGCCCCCCCCCCTTTGGCCTCCCCCTTTTTCTGGCCTGGAGAAATTCTTGAAGCAGCCCATGGTCCACAATATTGTCCTCTGGCTCCCAGGACCTTTCGTCCGACCCAAACCCTTTCCAATCTATAAGGAGGTGATGCTTCCCCCTGATCGTCTTCATGGCCAAAATTTCTTTTACAGCGAAGACATCAGAGGTGTCGGCCACAGGAGAAGGGGGCGCCACCTTCCGGGAAAACCTATTCACATTAACAGGCTTCAGCAGAGAGACATGGAAGGCGTTCGGAATGCGCAACGTGGGGGGTAAACGGAGCTTGTAGGCCACTGAGTTGATCTTCTTCTGGACCAAAAAAGGACCAAGATAACGGGGCCCTAGCTTGTAACTGTGGATCTTCAGACAAACATACTTAGACGACAACCAGACTTTATCCCCGGGAGCGAAAGATGGAGGAGGTCTCCTATACTTGTCCGCACGGAGCTTAGTCTGGGCGGAAGCCCATTGCAGAGACTGCCGAGTGTCGCTCCAGATGGCCCTCGGGTCACGATCCAGGGCGTCCACAGCAGGAACGTCAGAATCCGAAGCCAGCGGATGTAGCCCATACACCACAAAAAACGGAGAGGCACCAGCTGACTCAGAATCCAGGAAATCATAAGAGAATTCCGCCCAGTTTAGCAAGCTGGACCAGTCGTCCTGCCGGATGGAGACGAAATGGAGCAAGTAATTCCCTAGGATCTGGTTGACCCGCTTCACCTGCCCATTCGTCTGTGGATGGTAAGCAGAGGAGAAGTCCAGATTCCCTTCCAACTGGGAGCAGAGGGACTGCCAGAATCTAGATTCAAACTGCACTCCACGATCAGAGACAATGTGCCGAGGCAGACCATGCAATCGAGAAATGTGTAGAAAGAAGAGACTGGCGAGGTGTGGTGCAGAATGCAACCCAGGCAGAGGTACAAAGAGCGCCATCTTCGGAAAGCGATCAGCGACGACCCAGATGACGGTATAACCAGCAGATGGCAGAAGGTCCGTAATGAAGTCCAGTGCGATATGGGACCATGGCTGACTAGGAATTGGCAGCGGTTGAAGCAACCCCACAGGCTTGAGGTGGGGCGTCTTGTTGCGGGCACAGATGGGACATGATACCACAAAGTCCTTGACGAGGTCTGGCCACCAGTAGTAGCAGGCTATTAGCAGCACCGTCTTCTGTACCCCATGATGGCTGGCTACTCGAGAACAATGTCCCCACTTCAGAATTCTTCTACGAAGTGCAGGATGCACATAACTCTTGCCAGGGGGAATCTGTCGGAGATCCACTGGCGCCGCGGAAATTAACCGATCCGGAGGGATAATGTGACAAGGAGGCAATTCCTCACCAAAGATATCAGAAGCACAAGACAGGGTATCTAGTTTGATGTTTTTTTCAGCCGGCCGAATATGGATCACAAAATTGAAGCGAGAAAAAAAGAGGGACCAACAAGCTTGACAGGGATTCAGGCGCTGGGCCGTCTGAAGATACGCAAGATTCTTGTGGTTTGAGTAAATAGTGACCTGATTACGAGCCCCCTCCAGTAGATGGCAGCATTCCTCCAGGGCTAACTTAATGGCCAACAACTCGCGGTCTCCAATCGTATAGTTTTTCTCGGCAGGAGAGAAGGTCTTCGAAAAGAACCCACAAGTGAGGGTCTTCTCCCTTGAGTCCCGCTGGGTAAGCACCGCCCCTGCTCCCACCGAAGAGGCATCTACCTCCAGAAAAAAGGGTTCCTCGATGTCCAGACGGGACAGGATGGGAGCAGAGGAAAATGCCGCCTTGAGCCGGAAAAACACGTCCTCGGCCGCCTGTGGCCATTGCCTCGAATTGCATGTCTTCTTAGTGAGGGCCACAATATGGGCCACCACCATGGAGAAGTGCGAGATGAGTTGGCGGTAAAATTAGCGAACCCCAGAAAGCACTCTATGGCCCGGAGACCGAAAAGGCGTGGCCACTGCAGGACGGCGGACAGCTTAGCCGGTTCCATTTGAAGTCCCTTGTCGGAAATTATGTATCTGAGGAAAGGCAGACTGGTCTGATATGGCCGTCACGGTTGTTAAACGCCGTCTTCCATTCGTCACCTTCCCGGATGCGGATGAAATTCTAGGCCCCTCGCAAATCCAACTTGGAGAAAACCCTGGCCCCGTGAATCCAATCGAAGAGCTCTGTGATCAGAGGTAGCAGGTAGCGGTTCTTCGTGGTTATCTTATTGAGCCCATGGCAGTCTATGCAAGGACGTAGAGAATCATCTTTTTTCTCCACAAAGAAGAATCCGGCTCCAGCAGGGGAAGTGGACTTTCGAATAAAGCCTTTTTTGAGGTTCTCCTGTATATACGCCGACATGGCTTCGGTCTCGGGGACTGTCAGCAGATAGACCCTGCCGCATGGAGAACTCGTGCCAGGCAACAGGTCAATAGGACAGTCGTAGGAATGGTGAGGAGGCAAAGTCTCTGCCTGATTTTCGGAAAACACATCCGGAAAGTCCTGGTATTCCGCAAGCAGACTTGGCAGGGGTTTTAAGGGCATCTTCAGAGAAGTAGGGAGCACCGGGCGAGGTGCCAAAACACAATGGGTCTGGCAGTCTTGTCCCCAAAGCATCACTTCACCCATCTCCCAGTCCAGCGTAGGGGCATGGCGCTTCAGCCACGGTAACCCCAACAGGATCGCCGAAGAGAGACAGGGAAGAACATAGTATGCCATCTTCTCTCTGTGGAGTGCCCCAACGTGCATCGAGACCGGCTCCGTGCAAAAGTACATGGAGTCACGCAAGATCTTTCCACTCACGGATGAAATAGCTAAGGGCTTCTCGAGGCGGGTCACTGGAAGACGAAGCTTCAACACCAGAACAGCGTCCATGAAGTTCCCGGCCGACCCGAAGTCCAGGAAAGTGGAGACTTGAGCCTGTTCTCCGGAACCTGACACGATCCGCACCGGCAGGGTCAGACGAGGAGAGGGACTATTCACACCTAGGGACGCTTCTCCCACATGTCCTAGGTGCGCGCGTTCCCCGGACGACGACGGCGTGGACAGTCCCTATGGAAATGCTCCAGGCTGGCACAATACATGCTCCAATTCTCCATGCGACGTCCATTATATAGGGTCAGCGGCCGGCAATAACCAATTACCGGCATGCTGGCCCTTTGAGTCAGAAAGAGCCGACCAGACAGACGCGGGGAAGCAGGAGCGCAGCCAGGTAAGGAATTACGCCCAAGGGTGCGAGTGCGCCCACGGCCCGATATGCGGACCGCGGCGCCGCTCACTCCAGACGCACGGGGGGACACAGGGAAATGAGTGCGCATTCAGCCTGAACTGCGGGCTGCGGCGCTACTCGTGACACACAGGCAGTGATCAGGACAGCACACAGTCTGTCCTGGTCACTGACTTATTACACAGACAGCCCTGGGGCTACTCTAGGTCCCCAGGGCTGACTGTGCAGCCGTTCCCCGGGCTCTGTCAGGTCACCGGGTGTTCCGATCACCCGACAGAGCAGGGAAACCCTTTGATTGCACTGCGGTGACGATCCGCCGCAATCAAAGGGTTAAAGCACCGGGGAGTGGAGGTTCCCCCGCTCCCCGGTGCTTGCAGGAGATTCTCTGGGATCAGGGCTGTATAGTACAGCCCCGATCTCAGCACAGCTGCCGCGCCCGGAGCCGCAAACTCCGATGTCTGCAGCGACGACAAAAGACGTTGCTGTAGACGAACCACCTGCACCAGCTAACGTCAAAAGACGGTGGGCGGTCGTTAAGGAGTTAATCATGTGATTTCATGGAGACCGTTCTGAAGGCCACTTGTTCACTGCCCATGTCTCTTCAGGCCTATTCTCTCCCAGGTACTCTCTGTACCTCCAGGGTTCCTCCCTGTCCCTCTCACTATCTGCCTCTTACTCCGGTGTCCTATCATGGCCACTGCTTGTCCTCTGTGAGTGGAGTCTCCACCCCGGCCTTCCCTTCTCTTCTCTTTAAAACTCAACTATTTACATGCCCAACCACACGTTGGGCCTGGACCAGGGGTCCACTGTACTCAGCTAGTAGTAAGCAGCCCAGAAATCCTTTATCTGTGTTGCTATCCACCACAATATATTATGGCAGTGCCACTAGGTATTGCAGCCCACCACTTTGCAGCACTTATAATGGAACAGGACATTCCCTCTTGGCTCTGTCTCCTCACAGATCAGCTATGGAGCGATGGATCCTGTCTTCAGTAACAAGCTCTGTTTCCCTTCCTTTTACTGCACCATTCCTGATGGGAGTGCTCAGTATGAAGCAATTGTCCTCTTGATGCAGCATTTTGGCTGGAGCTGGGTGGGAATCATTAGAGCAGATGATGAGAGCAGTGAACAAGCCAGCATGGAACTGAATGTGATGATGAAGCAGAAAGAGATATGTGTTGGTCTGCAGGAAATTGTTGATAATCATCCACTTCATTATAAACCCAAAACAATTTTACATAAGATAATGAAAACCAATTGTGATGTTCTGATATTTCTAGGAAATTCTGAAACTCTAAGAAGTATTCAGCTCTTGTTGATTGATAATTTCTACAGTAGAAAAGTTTTCATCATACCCACATTATTCAATGAATGGAGTGCAGATCAAACTCATCACCCAAGCGGCTCCCTGCAGATTTCTCTCCCTAGAAGGAATATTCCGGGGCTGAAGGATTATCTCCTCAGCATTGGTCCTTACACATACACAGGTTTAGAGGTGATGGTATCTGGCATTTGGAAAATGCATCTTGATTGCTGTATTAGTAAGCATGAATGTTTAGTCTATCCCTCTTGTAATGAGACTGATTTTCTCGGTAAGGTGGATGCATCCCTCTACGATGTGTATAACTTCCGCTTTACCTTCAGTGTCTACTCCGCAGTGTACATCGTGGCTTATGCGTTACATGACTTATTCAGAAGTAAAAGCCAAGGAAAGTTTAAGTCATCTGTCCCAAGACAATCCATTCAGTTAAAAGAGGTAAGTGCTGAACATAATCCAGTATTAGGAGTAGGATGAAGAACTATAAACTTAAAGTAATTTATTTCTATTCGTGGTGACCTCATGATAGAAAATCTTTTATGCTCCTCAACATTGAAACAACATTGAAACATCAAGAAGGAGAATTATTGGAATTATGGAAATCACAGGGTCGATAGACTTTGAAATGATATGCAAATTAGAAAAATTTGAAACAAACTATTCAAACTATTTTGATTGAGAGTGGTGGCATGAGGCCAATGGAAAATCTTTAGCTGGACATCTGGCTCGAAGTCAGTTGCATGTGACACCTTCTGATGCTTTGTGTCTATACTGTTTGTTGTCTTGGCTTGGGATGTGATATCCAGTTTCTCTTACAGTACAGCATGGATCACTACAGGCCATTCTTTTCGTTTGCTGATCTATCAGTTTCGTTCACAGGTTCCCCTACACCAGTGTTTCTCAACTCCAGTCCTCAAGACCCACCTTTTCCTTAGTGTTTTCTGTTAAATATGACATCATGAGCCAAAAATGTATTGTTGGGATAGCGTGTTAAATATCTTACATTCTTGTACAGTATTCATTCAGAGCGCTTTCGGAGATTGCACCCATACTATGTGGTAGGCGGCACTCTTTGGAGAGGTTGCGCTCGTTCTATGAATATGGTGGTGCTCCCACGTGAGTGCGTGTCACTGCCTGCTCTGCAGTTGGAACGCACGGTGAAGATGCACGCATGCGCACCGGTAGTGTTTAGTCCGGACCGGAAGTTGTTTTCTTCAGTGTCCCCACGTGTATCGGTTGCTCTGTTTTACCTATATCAAGCAGGGGGTAGATTTTTCCTTTTAGTATATCGTTTAGGATTGGCTTTTCGGTAAGGGAGGAGGAATTGTGTATGTATATGGCTGTGTATCTGTATGGCTGCAAGTGTAGTCTTTCATCACTCATCGTGGCTACCACCTTCATCACCACCAGTGGGTGGCTTTTCTTATTCCCAGTATATCATATTTGTTGTCCCCTGAGGAACCGGCTAAGCCTGGGGAAGCGCGTCGGGACTTTTGCTTTCGTTATGCCCTGTATAATTGGGCATTCTAGTTCTAGAATATATATATATATATATATATATTTTTTTTTTTTTTTTTTTTTTTAATTCCAGTTATAGTGTGTGTTTTTGTTTATCATCTCACACTATGTATTTTTGGATAGTAGGGTGAGCCGTTGCGAGGCGGGGTCGTCCCTTTTAAGATGGGTGTCCCTCCTGGGTTAAGTCTAGTGAAGGGGTTTTTTTCCTATATGTATCGATTCCTTCCCAGAGGCCCTTGGAACATCTGGATTATTCGTATACTTTTTGAACACGACAAAAACGTGAGTGTTTGCCATTGTGTCATTATATTATGTAACAAATGCATGTATGCCATATGTGATGTTATTGTTTTGGGGTTCCTGAGAAGTTTTGGGAATTTTCTTGTTATCTCCTTTGTAAGGTGGTTTCTCTTGAGTATTGATATTAAGAATTTTATATATGTTTTCTTATATTTTAATGTATATCAATAAAGAATAGTTTTATCTCTATACTAGGATTTAGGGAATTTATTCTGTAAGCTGTCTTTATGAATTCTAGTTGATTATCAATATTATTCTGTGACGAGTTTTTGAACTTTCTTCTGTGCAGAAGGATAAAAGTGAGACTCATTCTGAACCAGTTGTCTCTATTTCAGTCTATTTCAGTGAGGATGTCTACACCTTTTCTTCTACTCTTTATTACATTATACAGAAAACAACCATAAAAACACCCTAATACCTGGCATTTGTATGAACAAACATTCCATAGAACAAATGATACCCAGTCAGACATCAGATGGTGCATACATTGAATCTAGCTAAGAATATCACAGCCTTGCTGCATAACTGGGGACTGATGGGAATTCATTTGGTCTCCAGGCCTTCTGCAACAGCTAAAATGTGTCACCACAGATGATTAAGATAAAAGTTCCATATTAGACTTGGTCCAGAAGTCTAGGTCTGGTCTTCTGTGCAGCTATTATGTCAGAATGAGACAGTTCCAACCACATGAACCAAGATAAAGGAAGAATGGCCAATTTCAATATGTTCGCTTTAAAAGGGTTTCCCAATAGTTATATCACTAGGATAAAGGGTCACTCATTGACCAAGTGGATTTTGACTTCTAGAGCCCAAAGTTCCTCTGAGTTCTTGACCCTCCACCTGAAAGGATGTGCAGTTCCCAACACAGCAGTTTGCCTAGGAGTACCCCAATGCAGAGGCAAGACAAGGGGGTTCTGCTGTTAAACTCTCAGAATCCAAGCCATATACTATAAGGGGAATACCATTTTAGATGATTTAGTTACTATTCTTCTGAAATGAAGCACATGAGGAATAAGGAGATCTTCCATCAGTTTCACCTTGTGGAACAACTATAAAAAAAACTGTTCTGCTCTAAGGTCACATTTTTTACAGCTCAGTACACACTTAAAGGAGTTTAGTCTCCCACAGGCTTTGCAAAGAATGTCATGAAAGAAATTCTCTGGTCACTTCCTGGTTCGTACTAATTTGCATAATGACATCCGTGCTTTCAGATGCAAATTAGATTAGATAGCTTCTCAACTACTTGCAGGCTTCCATATCTTATCCCAAAACAGAAGCCTAATTACAGAGATTTTACTTGAGAAAATCAAGCTTTTACTTGGGTCTGGCAGTCACAGACACTGCAGTTGCAAGGGTACCAATGTGTGATGACAAGGGGCTCTCTGTTATCTCTCTGAACAAACAGCCCAAGGGAGATATTTTACATGGTTGTTACTGATTGGAAATGAAATACAAGGGAGTAAATAATTCACTTGTATCTCTTTAGGAAAACAAGAACAATCAATATATTGGAAAATGTCTTTATTTTGTGTTCCCTACAATTTGAAAGCTATTCTTTGTAGCGAGACAACCCCTTTAAGAGTCAACGGTGTATGATCCCTACTGCCATATGCCTCTGATATGTGATAATTGCGCCACTCAGATGCCATATTATGAAGGTATAGGGGAGAATACCTGTATAATGCTGACCATTCAGAGACATCAAGCTGTAGAATATAGTGTGACCACAGACTTACGGATTCTGTGTTTCTCCTTCTAGGCTCCATACACATGGCACCTTAGGATTTATTTGAGACATTCCCTCTGAAATCCAACTGATTTAGGTTCTGGTAGTAAGAAGCTCTTTAGTGGGACCTACTGCAGTAAACATCTATGAGGTCATATAGATTTTCAGGGAATTGTGACACCATTGGGCACGCTGCTACATTTGTTGTTCTGTGTCTAACTAAAAATTACTTCCCCCCTAACGTCCATTAAGTGCAGAAAGCTTATCTTGTTGGAAAATTTTTAAAAAGTTGTCATAATAAGAGCAATTACCAGCAATAAAACCATAATGTGCGTGGTCATTTATCATCACTCTCTTATAATATCAGGTTAATAGACACTTGAGGAAAGTAAATTTCACATCTCTGGGAGGAGAATCAGTTTCCTTTGATGATGATGAAAACTTGGCAACGAGGTTTGATGTCTTGAATTATTTTTATTTTCCAAATAAAACAAAAGAAACAAGAAGAGTCGGATATTTCCATCGTGTGGATGATGTTCAGCGATTCATGATACATGATGGTGAGATTCACTGGGATCCAAAGTTTCCCCAGGTACTTGTAGGGTTTACAATGAATATAATGACTGAATCCTGGGGCAGATAAAGGAGGAAGAGTAAACCATTGCCTTTGCCTTCTCTCTGATTCATTGATTGCAGAATTTTAATTCTGCCCAAAATCCTGGGCTCACTATTGACTTTTTGCAATCTACACTATTTTCAACAAGGTATAAAGTTTGTGAATTAGTGATAAGATTTTAGATTTATTCTACTCATACCGATGTCCCTTTCATACACTGGTGGGATGAAGGCTCAGCTGAGACATCAGGTGCATCATCTACAGATGTCTGCACAGACTCCGCTGACCTTATATTTGCGTAACTTATAAAGTCAAAATCTTGGTTTAACATAGGTTTCCTACAAAATGAACGCTACAAAGTCATAAATGATATACTGCTTGAGAACCTCAATGATCACACTTTTCTGACCAACTAAATGTAAAAAATATGGCAAAGAACCCAGAACGAAGTGCAGCTCTGTCTTAAGAAGATCAAAATAGACAAATCCCCAGGTCCTGATGGCATACACCCATGTTAAGTAATGTCTTAGACAGGCCCTATTCTTAATATTTCTGGACTGTATGATAACGGGGTATGTCCCAAAGGATCGGCACATAGCATATGTAGTGCCAATATTCAAAAAGGGGTCACAAAGGAATCCTGGAAACTACAGGCCGGTAAGTTTGACCTCTTTGGTTAGTAAAATATTTGAAGGTTTTATACTGGAATATCTCACTGAAAATAAATGTATAACTCCGTTCCAGCATGGGTGTATGAAGGATCGGTCCTGTCAAACTAATTTCATCAGCTTCAATGAGGAGGTCAGTTCTAGACTGGATCAGGGTGAGGCATTGGATTTTGAATATCTAGATATTTCTAAAGCATTTGATACTGTGCTACATTAAAGTTTGAGAATGCTTGGACTGGGGGAAAATGTGTGCAAGTGGGTAAGAAACTGGCTCAGTGATTAACCCATGGTGATTAACGGTACATAATCAGACAAACTTGTCATGGTGAATTCACTAATAAAGTTCAAACAGGGTCTGGATACATTTCTAGATGTAATAATATAACAAGTTATAGTGACCAGGATTCTGGAGAAGGGTCTGGATACATTTCTAGAGGTAATAATATAACAAGTTATAGTGACCAGGATTCTGGAGAAGGGTCTGGATACATTTCTAGATGTAATAATATAACAAGTTATAGTGACCGGGATTCTGGAGAAGGGTCTGGATACATTTCTAGATGTAATAATATAACTTGTGTTAGTGACCAGGATTCTGGAGAAGGGTCTGGATACATTTCTAGAGTTAATAATATAACAAGTTATAGTGACCAGGATTATGGAGAAGGGTCTGGATACATTTCTAGATGTAATAATATAACAAGTTAAAGTAGCAGAGATTCCGTAGGAGGGTCACTGATCCAGCGATATATTCTGATTGCCAGATTGGAGTTGGGAAGGAATTTTTCCCTAGAATGAGGATAATTGGCTTCTACCTCATGGGGGGTTTTGCCTTCCTCTGGATCAACACTTTAGTACAATAGGCTGAACTGGAGGGCTGTCTGTCTTTTTTTCAGCCTTACAAACTATATAACTGTGTAAATCCTCATGTTTATGTGTTGACAGATGACTTTTCATTACATTTTAACTTGGTGACCAGACTCTCACCATTATGGGTGAAGGACCCTATGATAAAACTACCTCTAAAAGAAATAAGAAGATAACATGTTGCTAGTAAATGTCTCAGTAGTGCAGCCTTAATCTTTGGGGCTGTAAGTTAAATCACACATACCTCATATATTAATCTACCAGATTGGTATATGTCTAATTTACTTCTAATGAACCTTTTCTTGTGTTATAACAATGTTCTTATATCTTACTATTTACAATCAGAAGATCTAGACTCTTGTACATCTTCTTCTATTTCCAGACTCCACAATCCGTCTGTAGTAAAAGCTGTCTACCTGAATACAGAAAGGTCCCACTGGAAGGACAACAGAGATGCTGTTACTACTTTGCCCCATGTCCTGAGGGAGAGGTCTCCAACCAGACTGGTCAGTGATTACACTCTGCAATGTGTCCTCTTATTTCTCACACCTTAGACATTTACATGAGTTACACATAAAAACTAATATAATCAATACAATATTATATCTCAACATATTTTCATCTGTGGAAAGATGGAATTGTATAAAATTGTATTAAATCACTTCTCCACCCATCATCTTTGAAATTTATTTGTTTTCAGTTTCTGAAAAACTACAACAAGAAACAATTCTGACTCTTCATTGGACATTGTTGTAGTTGTAATGTAATTCATGTCTTATCTAGTAGTAATATTCTCACCGTTGTGCTGGTGTGACAACGGTGGGTGTGGACCCACTGTGCCACTGGCTGGGCGTACAATGGAGGGGTGGGACTAAGTGACTACCTGGTCTTTACTAGAGCCTCTAATGGTAAGGATAGGCCTGGGCTGTTAGGGTAGTCACTGAGTGAAGCACTGAGGTCAGGGCAGGCAGCATAGCTTCAAGCAATGTAGCCAAGGTCAGGAGCAGAGAGGTCAGACAAAACAGCATAACATTCCGGGGTCACTAACAGGAGATCAAGATATAAAACACCTGTTCAGGACAGTAGAACACGTAGACATTAGAACCTAAGCTCAGGCAAGGTCTGGAGGGAGGAGTTGCCTAATATACCCACTGGTGGCAGGGGATTGGCTGGGTAAACCAGACACCGCTGGACACTGTGGAGTTAAATGTCTGAAGAGTGTATAGCCAGGTGGAGACTACCTAGCAACAGCTAGGTGTAGCAATGTTGGAAAGTCTGACAGCAATCAACCTTACACCCCCTATTTTTTAGGCCAGCCCAGCAGAGAAACCTCTCGAGAATTGTAGGAACACAGTTGTTTTCAGCAGGCTCCCAAGATCTCTCCTCAGTACCAAAGTCCTTCCAGTCTAAAGTCTACAAGATCAAAGGTCCTCTTCTGAATCATCTTAGAATCCAGAATGGCCTTAACCTCAAACACTTCCGAGAGACCATCAGGAACAAAAGTGGAGGCAGAGGTACTGGACTTGGGGAAATGATTCTGCGCCACCAGCTTTAAGAGCGAGATGTGAAAAGAGTTGAGTATAAGTAGACTGACTGGAAGTTGAAGGCTTTAGGTCACCTGGTTGATTTGTCAAAGGATTTTAGAAGGCCCAAGGTACTGAAGAACAAACTTGGAAGAAGGCACCCCAAGAGAAATATTTCTGGAGAATAAGCAGATTTTAATTCCAGGACGGTAGGGAGGAGGAGGCCTTCTCTTCTAGTGTGCATGATACTTTATACTGGACACAAGTTTCAAGAGGAAGGACCAAGTAGTGTTAGCAGATTTGGTAAAGAAATTTAAATATGAATAAATGGATAGTGGTACCCCAGAAGAGAAGGTCATAGAAGAGGGCACTTGAGGATGCTGGTAATAAACAAAAAATGTGGATTCTCCAGAAGATTCCCCCACATAATTATTATAGAAGAACTCAGGGAAGTAATTGCACCCAATCATTCTGATGGGCAGAGATAAAATGGTGTAGGTAGTTCTCGAGGATCTGATTGATCTGTTCCACTTCCCCAATGGTCTGTACATGATACATGGTTCAACAGCTTTCAGAGAGATCTCCAAAATTCGGAAGTGAATTGACCCACGCGAATGGGGACAATTTGGAGAGGTAGATCATGGAGATGAAACATATTTTGAAAGAATATCATGGTGAGTTTGGTGTAGGTAGTTCTCGAGGATCTGATTGATCTGTTCTACTTCCCCAATGGTCTGTACGTGATACACAGAGAAAAAATCCAACTGGACGTTAAGTAGCTTGCAGAGAGATCTCCAAAATTTGGAAGTGAATTGAACAATGCAATCGGGGACAAGAGAGGTAGATCATGGAGAAAAAACACATGTTGAAAGAACATCGTGGTGAGTTTGGGAGCAGAGGGAAGGCTGGCCAGTGGTATGAAGTGGGCCATTTAAGAAAACCAGTCCACCATAACCCAGATGGTATTTTAACCCCCAGAGAGGTACAGATGCGAGCTGAAATCCATTGTGATGTGCTGCCAGGGAACAAAAGGAACCAGCAGGGGCTGAAGGAGACCAGAAGACTTGATCCTGTTGCACTGTTGACAGGTGGCTACGAAGTCTCAAAGATTCTTGGTCAGCAAGGACCACCAGAAGCATTGGGAAGCTTTGTAGATTTATGTATGCCCAAGTGATCAACCACCTTGGATTCATGTTCCCAGGACAGGATCTTTCTCTTCCTAGCAGTGGGAACAAAAGTCTTGCCCAGAAAAAATGTCTTTCAAAAAGACAGAGCCACTTTTTGGAGCCGCTTCTACAATCTTAGCTGGGTCAATAATATGTTGTGGTTCTCCTTCAGAGTCGGCTGCATCAAAAGATCAAGACAAGGTATCTGCTTTAACATAATTTTCCTCAGGGTGGAAGTGCAACTCAAGGTCAAAATGGGCGAAGAGGAGTGAGTCAAATTTTTATGGTCGGTGTAGATAATTCCCTTAGAGCTGGAACCTTTGAGTAGGTGTCTCCAACTTGATGGTCAGCAGTTCCTGATCTCCAATGGAGTTGTTTCACCAACAACATAAATGAACTAGAATTATTTTTTGCTGAAGAAAAATATGAGATAGTGGGGATAACTGAGACATGGCTGGACGAGAGCTGTGACTGGGCGGTTAACTTACAGGGTTACAATTTATTTAGAAGAGATCGTAAACACTGGAAGGGTGAAGGTGTATGTCTCTATGTAAAATCCTGTCTGAAGCCAACACTGCGGGAAGATATAGATACAGGAAATGAGCATGTGGAGTCATTATGGGTAGATCTACATGGGGGTAATAACAATAATAAAATTCTACTGGGGTCTGTAATAGGCCACTAAATATAACAGAACCCATGAAAGATGTACTCCTCCTCAAACAAATAGATGAGGTAGCTAATCAGAATGTGATTGTAATTATGGGCAACTTTAACTACCCATACACAAATTGGGAAACTGAAACCTGTGGCTCTCATAAAGGAAACAGATTATTTTTCAATAACTAAAGATAATTACCTTTCCCAACTTGTGCAGAAGCCGACTACAGGAAAGTTCATTCTAGACTTAGTATTGACTAAAGGACCTGACAGAGTAACAAAGGTTCGGGTTTAGAGATGGGCGAATTTCTCAAAAATTCAATTCGGTCACTTAGCCGAATTTCCCGACAAAATTTGTTTAGGTCCGAATTACTTCGGGACGAATCACGTTAAAAAACAGCTATTTCCAGACTGCACAGAGCCTGCAGCCTGCTATGCTTAAATATGCAGAGGGAGCTTGGTTTGGTCTTCATACAATGTTGTGTTTTAGTATGATACGCACATGACTGCCACCGCTCTTAGAATCGCTTCACTATAAAATTCCCTGGGCACTTAAGAGGGCAAAACTGACCAAAAAACTGATGCGGGAATGTAGCCTAAAAGTCATGCCCGAAAGCTGGAAAAAAAAAAGCTGAGAGCTAGGGGGGCAACATAGTGACGAGGTGGAGGGGACGCGGGAGCCACACAGCAGAGGCAGACAGTGGGACAATGACAATTGGAGGTGGGAAAAAAGGAGTGGCCCCCAGGTGGTACAATGCACGTGTATAGGTTACGGCAGCAGCCACAGCAGCAGCATGGGTCAACAGTGGCCAATGACATTCGGGGTGGCCAAAAACAGGAGTAGGCCACAAAGGGGGCACAATGACACAGTGTTAGGTCAATGCACCCCACGCACAGCAGAGGTCAGACAGTGGCACAATGACATTCTGGGAATGGCAAAATATAGAACCACAGGGACAATGACAGAGAGTGGAGGTCATGGCAGCAGCACATGAGGCAGACAGGGCACAATGACACTCTGGGGTGGCAAAAAACAGGAGAGGCCACGAGTGGCACAAAGACACAGTGTGGAGGCACGCAGAGCACATGAGGTCAAATTGCACAATGCATTCGGAGGTGGCAAAAACAACTAGGCCCCAGATGGCAAATGACACAATGTAAAACCCGGCAGCGCAGCATGAGGTCAGTAGTGGGGAAAGACATCCTGGGGGTGGGAAAAATGGGGTACCACAGATGGGCCATGCACAGTGTGGAGGTCACGGCGAGCAGCTGAGGTCAGACGTGGCACAATGCATTTTTTGGGGGTGGCAAAAAATGGAGTAGGGCCCAGAGTGGGACAATGACACAGTGTGGATCAGGCAGCTGCACAGAGGTCGACAGGGCACAATGACATTCTGGGGGTGGCAAAAAAAAGGGGTAAAGGGCCCCAGAGTGGGGACAATGACACAGTGTTAGGTCACGGCCCAGCACAGCATGAGGGCAGACAGTGGCACAAGAATTCTGGGTTTGGGAAAAACTGAGTAGGCCAAAGTGGCACAAGACAGAGAGTGGAGGGACGGGAGCAGCATGAGTAGACAGTGGCAAAAATGACATTCTGGAGGTGGAAAAAACAGGGGGTATGCCACAAGTGACCAATGACACAGTGTGGAGTTGACAGCATCAACGGCAGCAGCAAGAGGTCAACATGGCACAAGACATTCTGGGGGTCAAAACTATAGGCCACAGAGTGGACAAGACAGAGTTTTGGGGGGTGATGGAAGCAGCAGCATGGGTCAGACAGTGGCACAAGACATTCTGAAGGTGGCAAAAAAGGGGGTAGGCCCCCAGAGTGGCACGGGCACAGGGGGAGGTCACGGCAGCAGCAGCATTACGTCAGACAGTGGACAATGAATTCTGGAGGTGGCAAAAACGGGAGGCCCAAGGGCACAATGACAAGGGGTGGAGGTCATGGCAGCAGCACGAGGGCAGACAGTGGCACAAGACATTCTGGAGGGGCAAAACAGGAAGGGGCCCCAGAGTGGGTCAAAACACAGTGTGGATTTACAGCATCAAAAGCAGCAGCAGCATGAGGCAGACAGTGGCACAAGACATCCGGGGGGGCAAAACAGTAGTTGGGCCCCAGAGTGGACAATGACACAGTGGGAGTGATGGAGCAGCACATGGGTCAGACTGGCACAATGCATTTTTGGAGGGGCAAAAACAGGAATAGGCCCCGAGTGGCACAAGAACATGTGGAGTCACGGGGAGCAGCAGCATGAGGTCAACCGGGGCACAATGACATTCTGGAGGGGGCAAAAACAGGAGTAACCCCAAGGGGGCACAAGACAGAGAGTGGAGGGGACGGTGGCGAGCATGAGGTCAGACAGTGGGACAATGACATTCTGGGGGTGGCAAAAATAGGATAGGCCCAGAGTTGCACAATACCAAAATGTGGGGTTGACAGCATCAACACAGCACAGCATGAGGCCAAAAATGGCACAATGACTTCTGGAGGTGGCAAAACAGGAGTAAACCCCCGAGTGGCACAATGACACAGTGGGGAGTTACAGCACAAAAGCACAGCACATGAGGTCAAACAGTGGCACAATGACATTCTGGAGGTGGGAAAACAGTAGAGGCCACAGATGGGACAATGACAGGTGTGGAGGTGAGGAACAGCAGCATGAGGTCAACATGGCACAATGCATTTTAGGTGGCAAAAAAAATAAAGCCACAGATGGGTCAAAGACACAGTTGGAGTTGACCGCATCAACGCAACACAGCATGAGGTCAGACGTGGCAACAATGCCCTTTTGGAGGGGCAAAACAGTAGTAGGCCACAGAGGCACAATGACAGGTGTGGGGGTGTGGCAGCAGCAGATGAGGGCAGACACTGGCACAATGACATTTTGAGGGGCAAAAACAGGAAATAGGCCCCGAGTGGCACAATGAACAGTGTGGGGGTCCGGCGCACAGCAAAGAGGTCAGACAGTGCACAATACATTCTGGGGGTGGCAAAAATGGAGTAGGGGCCCCAGAGTGGCAAAAAAGACACAGTGTGGGGGTCACGGCAGCACAGCACTGAGTCAGCATGGGGAAATGAATTGGAGGTGGGAAAAAAGAGAGACCCCAGAGGGCACAATGACAGAGAGTGGAGGGACGGTGGGACGCATGAGGGCAGACAGGGGACAATGACATTCTGGAGGGGGCAAAATAAATAGGCCACAGAGTGGGACAATGAACAGTGGGGTTGACAGCATCAAAAGCAGCGCAGCAGAGCAGACGTGGCACAAGACATTCTGGAGTGGCAAAAACGGGATAGGCCACAGAGTGGCACACTGAACATTTGGGAGTTTCAGCATCAACCAGCACAGCATGGGGTAGACAGGGGCACAATGACATTCGGAGGTGGAAAAAAACAGGGTGGGCCCACAGAGTGGACAATAAAACACAGTGATGGGTTACGGCAGCAGCCACAGCACAGCATGAGGTCCGAAGGGGCACAAGGGAAATTCTGGAGGGGGAAAAAAAAAAAAAAAAGGAAGGCCCACAGAGGTAAAATGACAGTGTATAGGTTAGGACAGCCACAGCACAGCAGAGGTCAGAAGTGCACAATGACATTCGGGGAGGTGGCAAAAACAGGAGTAGGCCTAGAGTGGCACAATACACATGTGGATGACGGTGGCAACGCATGGGGGTCAGAAGTGGCACAATGACTTTTGGGAGGTGGCAAAAATAGGTAGCCACAGAGGGCACAATGAACAGTGGGGATTTAAGCATCAACAGCAGCACAGGGGGTCAGACAGGGGCACAATGAATTCGGAGGTGGCAAAACATAGTGGGCCCACAGAGGGGCACAATACAAGAGTGGAGGGGGGACGGCAGGAGCAACAGCAGGGGTCAAAAATTGCAAATGACGGGGTGTGGGGGTGACCGCAACAACAGCAGCACAGCATGAGGTCAGAGAGTGGCAAAATACACAGTGTGGATGCACGACAAGAAACGCACACACATGAGGCATAGATGGCACAATGACAGAGTGTGGGGTGGGTGGCAATCCCAGCCCCGGGGAAAAAGAGGTTGGGGCAGTTGGAGAAACGGTCAGAAATTTTGGGGCTGGGCGGTGGGGGGATCAGAATATCCCTAGGCAGGTGTTTGACCCAACCATTTCCACATTTGGGTGAGGCGTCAGGGCTGATGTAGTCTGAAGTCTAGGCATTTGGTTGTGGAAATCCTGGCCGATCCACGCCTATTCATCTTGACAAAGGGTCGTATTCCAATTTCCCGGGAAAAGGGGTTCTCCTGGGGTAACGATGCCCCTGCGCACTGAACACCCGCTTGATCCACACTACTGGCCGGGCAGGACAGTTCCCCAATGAAACTCGGCATTGGGGCCACACACCCAGTTTGGCGCCCAGATCAGGGGATCTTCTAACAGAAAAGGGGAAGGAAAGAGAAAAAATAATTAAATGAAACACCCATAATAGATTTCAAGACCTTAGCTTTAAGTGTTTTGGGGTCTTTGGCCATCCCCCCGTGGGGGGAATTGGGAATCAAAGGATCCTTCGTAAAAAAACAAATGGTTTTTTATCGATGAGCTCTCGAAGCCCCAGGGCTTAAAAAGAGTCCCCTTTACTTTGGAGTTTCATTTAATTCATTTTGTCTCTTGTCCTCCCCCTTTTCTTTTGTCTCTTTGACTAGGGGATTTTTACTGGGAATATTGGGGTTTATCTTTTTATCAGACATTTTGTGGTCATTCCCCCTTTATTTATTTATCATTAAATGGGGGCGTCCCCTTTTTGAAATTATATTCAATTGGGGGAAACCCATTTTTGATCATCCCTATTTTAAATTTTTTTGTTATAAAATTCTTTTTCCCCCCCCTTCCCACATTTAAACACTTTGCAATATCGTGTATTATATTTTAAATTGTGTTAAACATCTATTTTAAATGCTATTTTGTTTAGATTCAATAACCCTTGAGTTGCCTGACTTATTACGTTTGCTCATTGCATTTCCATTTATACGCATCTGCGCTCCTTTTAAAGGGCGCAGGGGCCCTAACAATCTTGAGACGATCGTAACTGTAAGCATTTTTTAGTCAATTTCAAATTTTGCTATTTCTCTTTTATAAGGGCTATAAAGTTTAAATAATAATTTGGTGTGTCGGCTCACCAGTGGTTGTTTATTTTCTATCATCATCCCCTGAAAAAGATCTTGCATTCCCCTGGGGGCGCATCGCAAAAAAGCCAGGGGACGATATACCCGGAAACAGTTTATCTTTTTGCGTTTCCCCTGGCCATGCGCGTAGTGTTTTCCGACGCCGTGGACATGGGTTTGTTAAGGTTGTATTAGATTTTGGGGGTTAGTTTTTGGTCCCCTGGAAAATTTGGTGGGCTTGGAGGATAAAGTGGGGGCAACCTATGTTTTTAGTTGCTGCTTCTTTCTGAGCCCCAAAACAGGTTCATTTTGGGTGTCCCCTTTCTTCTGTTTCGTATGGTCACCAGGTTTTTCTGATCTTTTTCAATGCCTTATGCCCCCTGATAAAACCTTGTATATGAGAAAGGGGGAACCGTGGGCTTTTTGGCTTTTTGAAATTTTGGATATGAGTTTTTCTGTATTTATCTGCATATATTTTTTGTGTAGTATCTTTAGGGAATAGTTATGGGGAGCGCCTTTTTGGGGCGATGTCCCGAAATTTTAGCGTTTTATTAGGGAGGATAGGTTTTCTCCTAAGGCACGCATTTTACTTTTGGCCCCCTGTAATTTCTGCTTTGGACTGCAGTCAAACCTTCAAAACGGGTCCATTTTTTCCCTAGAGTTTTTGTTGGATTCACTTTTGGGGGGTTATCTTAATGTATACTATTAAATGTTTTTTTTGGGGTTTTTTATCAGTGTTATTTGTTTAAACCTGGTAAATAGTTTTTTTTTTGCAGTGATTTTCTCTGCCAAATGGGCTCGAGGGGCTCCCTGCCCCCATTCCCCTGTATACTGCCCCGGCTTACGGGCACTGCCTCGTCTTCCCCATTCCATTACCTCCTCCCGTGTCCTGCTCCTCTCTCTTGTCATGGGGAGAAAATCCCCTCATTTCACCCGAAATGCTTCTGCCCAATGTCCTCCCCTTTCCCCCTCCTTTCAGTCCCACCGGACTATGGGGGGCGCGAGTTTTTGTCGCCACGTCTCCAGTCCCCTGCCCAGACAGATTTTTCAGCATCTGTTCCAGGACATGAAGCAGTGAAATGATGTTATTCATCCCATAGTCCTGGCGACTGACAAATAACGTCGCCTCTTCGAATGGCTTCAACAAACGGCAGGTGTCACGCATGAGCTGCCACTGGCTGACATCAAAGTTACACAGGGGAGTACTCAGGTCCGCCTTGATCATCAAAAAAAATCGTTAATGGCCTTTCTCTGTTCATACAGTCGGTCCAACATGTGCAGGCTGGAATTCCAATGGGTGGAAACATCGCATATCAGAGTGTGTTGGGGGAGGCCGTTCTGCCGCTGCAATTCGAGGAGGGTGTTCCTGGCTTTGTTGGAATGGATGAAGTGCAGGCACAGTTTCCTGGCCATTTTCAGAATCTTCTGAAGATTGGTGGAAGACTTCAGGAACCTTTTCACAACCAAATTGAACACGTGCGCCATGTAGGGCACATGGACCATCCCTCCTCGGTGCAGCGCGGACACCATGTTCCTCCCATTGTCCATCACCATGGTTCCGATTTGCAGTTGGCGCAGATAAAGCCACACATCAATATGTTGCTGCATGATGCGGAGCAGTTCCTCCCCTGTGTGACTTCGTTCGCCGAGGCAAGCCAGGTGTAGAACTGCGTGACACCGCTGTGCCCTACACATGTGGTATGATGGAGCAGTACTTGTGGAGGCTGAGATGGTGGTGGTGGTGGAGGAGGAGGAGGCAGACATTGGCGCAGGAGCCGCAGTTTGACAATGTGGAGGAGAAAGCGCCGTCTCCTGTTAAAAGTTGTTGGTGTGCCTGAGCAGGAAGCACATTCACCCAGTGGGCCGTAAAGGACATGTACTGGCCCTGACCGTAGTTACAGCTCCAGACATCTGCGCTACCGTGCACCTTGGAACAAACCGATAAGCTCAAGGACTGGCCCAACTTCTGTTCTACATATTTATGAAGTGCTGGTACTGCCTTTTTGGAAAAGAAATTACGGCTTGGAACTCTCCTTCTCGGCTCGGCACAAGCCATTAGTTCTCTGAACGGTGCAGAGTCCACCATTTGGAAAAGGAGGGACTGCAGTACCAATAACTTGGACAGGAGCACGGTCCGCTTCTGCACCTGAGGATGGTTGGACACATACTGTTGTCTCGTTGCAATCGCCTCGCTGAACGACTGCTGGCGCTATGAGTAGCGAGGAGCAGGAGCATCCAGACCGGGAGATGATGTCAAAGAGAAACAGCTCCCTTCTGCAGAGGTGGTGGAGCCTTGACTGGCTGCAATGGCATGCGTGCCACTGGGCGCTGCTGCTGCTGTTGCTGCGGCGGCAGGATGGACCACCACATCTGAGCCACGTTTCTCCCAGGCCACCGGATGGTGACGCTACATGTGTTGACGCAGGGCCGTGGTGCCAACGTTAGCTCCCTGGCCCCGGTTTACTTTCTGCCTACAGATTCTACATATACCCATATTCGGCTCCTCTGGTGTCTTAGCAAAGAACTGCCATGCCGCCGAGTATCTGATTTTACCGCCAACGCTCCGCACTGAGTGACTACTACCGCCGCTGCCTTGCTGAGCCCCTGTGCCGCTACTTTCTTGGACCTGTGAAGCGGGTTTTTTACCCCGTGGCCGCTTGGCTCCCGACCTCACACTGCTGCTATCCTGCTGACTCACGGCCACACAACCCACTTGCTGGCTGCGCCGCTGCCTGACGCACAAGCTGACCCCTCACAACATGACCTCCCATGCCACTCTCCACATCTATACTTTGCCGCCTACTGCAAGAAGCAGGGGATATTGGCCCCATTTGTTCGCTGCCAAGTAGCTGCTGACTGCCCTCCTCAAATTGTTCATCCTCGCTATATAGTGGCGCTGAGCCCAGACCACATAGTAGATCTCTGGTGAGGGAACCGGATGGGACAGAGGCGGGTTGAGGACAGGTGAGGGCCGCTGACCCACTCCCGGGCCATGCCAACTAAGGGTTGTGTCTGACGTTCCCACCGACTCTTGGCTGGGGTTGTCAGATGTCATCTGGGAGGAAGTGGATGACCTAGTCAACCAATCAAGAACCCTTGGGTTGCTGGTCAGCACACGGACGCTAGATGACAGCGGCAGTTGTGGCCTCACCGAGTGACCCCTGCTGCGACGGTCCCCTTGCTGTGCTGCGACCGGGGCCTGGAATGTTTGTGCCACTGCCACTCGCAGGTGAAGAGCCTGCCACCTCTCTGTCTGACATACTGTTTGTTCTAAAATGTACAGACACTGTACAGACTCCAAATGAACCCAGTAACAAGCTTGGGTAACCCATGGATATAAATTGCGCTCCACAAATGGCCAGGAAAAATTTACTTGTATGTGTCGTTTAAAAAAACTCTGTATTTTACTGAATGTAAAAGCACAAACAGGCTTAATTAACCTTCGGACATGAATTAGGCTACAGGAAAAATTTATATATTTTGGCGTTGAAAAAGACGGTTTATTTTTGTCAGCACACCAGCAAAACAACGCTTAATTAACCCCTGGATGTAAATTGCGCCAAAGAATTGAGCAACCAAAAACTACCAGCTTTGTTGCGTGTTACAATGGCGTGTATTTTTTACGGTACACAAAAAGAGAAAAACTTGTAATTAACCTTCGGATATGAATTATGCTACAGGAAAAATGTATTTTTTGGTGGTGAAAAAGACGGTTTCTTGGAGTCACCACCACTGCAGAACAACGCTTAATTAACCCCTGGATGTAAATTGCGCAAAAGTATTGAGCAACCAAAAACTACCAGCTTTGCAGCGGGTTCCAATGGCGTGTATTTTTTACGGTACACAAAAAGAGAAAAACTTGTAATTAACCTTCGGTTATGAATTATGCTACAGGAAAAATGTATTTTTTGGCGGTGAAAAAGACGGTTTCTTTTAGTGACCACAACAGCAGAACAATGCTTAATTAACCCCTGGATGTAAATTGCGCAAAAGAATTGAGCAACCAAAAATGAAGTGGGATTTGTATTGTAAAAACGCTGTTTCTTTAAATGAATACAACAGGAACAGGCTTGATAACCCTTGGATATTCAATGTGCTGTGAGCAGATAGCATTAAAATGTATATGCAGCTGCATTGGACGCACACACGCACACTGGACTTCAGTTCCAATACCCCACAAAATCAGAATTAGAACGTTAAGAGAAGCAGTCTTTGAGACAAGCTGTGACACCGGCCAAAAATCGCTGTATAACAATTAGTTATTTAGTAAGAGATATCATTAGCAGCCGTGGCAGCACCTTCCCTAATCAGTACAGTGAGAGCGGTATGAGCTCCCAGTGTCGCGCCCGGACTTTGTGCGCTGACGTCACAGAATCCCGCCGGTCTCTGATTGGCTTCATCTCTGCACATGTCATGTAGGCTATGCCCTTCTTCCTCCCAGAGTTCTTTGCCCCATGTAACGCCATGTGCTCGCAGCCATTTTCTCAATCAAAGCACACTTCGTTCACGCGAAGTACTCCAAACTTCGACTTCGTTCAGAACCGAAGTTTTCCTGAAATTCTAAACGAATTCCACTTCGTTAGAATCGATTCGCCCATCTCTATTCGGGTTGTGGGACATAAAAACGGAGTATGTCCCAAAGGATTGGTGCATAGCGAATATTCATAAAGGAGTCAAAAAGTGATCTCAGAAACTATAGGCCGGTAAGTTGAACCTCTGTTGTAGGTACAATATTTGAAAGTTTTCTAGGGAGATGCCTTTTTCCCTGTAACAGTCAGTGGGTAGTGGTTTTTTTGGGAAAACCCACCGCAAGCAATGGAAATTGCCCCCCCGGGGTTTCGGGTCAAAGTAGGGTCCTTTTTCCCCAGAGCCCCCCCCGACACGGGTTTTGGATTTGCAGCGGCGGATTTGCAAAAAAGGGTTTCCCCCTCCCATGAGGGGGATTTGTTTGGGCTTTTGGCTGCCGAGGTGGGGCGGGGTGCAAAAATCGTAAGGCAGGCTTTTGTCGGGGACGGGGCAGAACAGTCGGGGGAAAGGGGCTAGTTTCGGGGTTTCAAGGGCAGAGGCGGGAAGGTACGGTCCCAGGGTTTTTATAATTTTTTGGGACATAGGGAAAACATTTCCCTTCAAGGAAAAGGGGCCACTATCGATTGGGGAAAGGGGGCAGAAAGGGAAGTGGGGGACTTAAAAAATAGGGTAGCGTCCGGTGAAACCAATCACTTGGCCCCGCGGGCCCTTTTAAATTTGGGGGCTGCAGAAACGGCGCCCCAAGCTAGGGAGGGGAGCGTGTGTTCCGCCCAGCACCCAAAGTCACACCCCACAGCAAAACAGCAGGGTGCGGCGAGGTAAGTGAATGGAGCGGGAAAAGGCTTTGCCCCAGCCCGAGGGTCAGGCCCGGGGCGCTGCTCGGGGGGGGATCCGTTTGGGGTTTGGGGGTGTCCCGGCGACCCAAAAACGGGGGTTGCGGGGGGACCCCCCATGAATTTACTAGAGTTTTTAAAGTGAAAAAAAATGTTTTAACCCCTTTTCCCAGCAGGTTTTATGAAGGCAAATTCCTTTGCCTCTCTTTTTTCCCCAATTTTCTTAAATGTCTCCCTTCCCCCAGCAAAATTTCATTTCCCAAGTTGGGTTTAGTTAATTAAACTTTCCCATAACCTGTCTTTCATATTCAGAGCCTCCCCTAACCAATATGTCCTACGGGAAATTTTTTTCTCTGCTCCCCTATTTTTGCTCTAACATAACTAAGATTTCCCCTGTGCATCCCCCATATTCTGGTTTCCCTTTTTTTTGGGAAAAAAACTTTCAAAAGAAATTGAAAAACCCTTTCTTAGGAAAGCCCACCAATTTTACAATAACCCTGCTGCTGCTACAATATAATTCAAAACATCTCCATTTTCCCCCCACCTTTTAAAACTTTTCCTCCCTTCCCTTGTAGAAATCCCAAAATCTTGTTTTCACAGCCCCCACTCCTGTATCGTTTTAGTTTAAAGGTTTAAAATTTTTTCTTTGTCCTAAAAAATTTTATTTGAACCCTTTCCCTCTACAACACCTGGAATTAATGGACTTAAAAATAAAAAATAATAATAATGTTGTTCGACCCGATATGGAAAAGGTTTCTTTTAAAAAGTCCGGAAGGAAACAGTGGGGGCAAAAAAAAACAGGGGGAAACAGCTGCATCCCAGAACCCTCGAGTTCCTATCTTATGGAGGGCACTTGGGGATTCTCTTCTTATCGTGCTGGATTGTTCTGTATTTTCATGTTGTGATTTTTAGGAAAAATTCATAAAAATTCAGAGAACCCCGGCCCATTTTTTGAAAGCCCCAAAACCCGAAGCTAAACTTTATCCTTTCCTTTCACTCATTTTTCTCCTTCCTTGTTTCCCCTCTTTTTCATTGGACGTCCCCCTCAGAATGTCCTGTTTTCCCCCGAAAAAGTGGCTTTTGGGAAAAATTTTTAAAAGTTGCCAATTTTTTCAGTTTTTTGGGGCCCCAAACCCGTCCCGTGGGCTTGGCCCCCCTTTTAAACCCCAAAAAAAGACGGACAATGGGAGGTGGCCCTTTGGGGGACATTTCCTAATGTTTTTTGATTATTGTTTTCCCATTGGGGATTGTGGTTTTGTGTCTTTGGTTGTTTTTTTCCCCACCCTTACTAAAATTATAACACTGAGATAGAGATTGGGGAAAAATTTTTCTTCTGTAAGGGGGGACTTTTCCCTTCCCTTTTACATGGTATTGGTTACATTGGATTTTTTTTTTTGGGTGTGTTGAGCTTTATTGTTGCAATTTTTAGCCCCAAAATTCCAAAAACACCTTTTAAAAGAGGGGTCGTTTCATCACCTTCAGCATTTCTGGTCTTCCGAAATGTGTGGATCTCCTTCATCCCGGGATTTTCTCGCACCCAAAAGGGAAAAAACCATGGTAGCCAAAGGAGGGGCTTCTTTTTTATTGAGGCTTCCGTGCTGGGCTTTGGGGGTGTTTTCTTTTCCCTTCCCCAAAAGTTACATTATTCTCCTGAGACCAGAAAATGAATGTAAAAATTTCCAATTTATCCTTCAAAAGTAAAAGTAAAGCAAAAGTAGTATAAAAATAAAAATCGGGGAAAATTATACACACACAAAGAGTTCTGTAAGTTTTTTTGGTTTTTTTATGGAAAAAAAATTTTTAAATATAAAGGATTATTTTTTTCCACCCCCCTTTTCTCATAAATTTTTCCAGATTTTCTTTGCAGCCGGCCCCCGGGCTGCCCTAAAAGGGCCAAAACCGGGAAATTTGCCCCGGGGGGCCGCTTTGGGTCCGGGCCCCAGGGCGGGGGTCGGATCGCCCCGCCCAGGAAAGGGCGGTGTTTCCCCCCCGGGGGCCCCGAGTTTTCCCGGGGTGGTCTGTTGCGTGTTACAGGGGGCCGAAAAGGTGCATCAGCGACCGGGGCCCCTGGGGGCAGGGGGCCAACATTTCCCCCCCTCGGGCCCCTTGGGTGCACGGCCGGGTCAATGACCCAGCCATGCAGCCCTCACGGCCCCACCCCCTGCACCGCGGGTGCAAGAGCGGCCGAGGTGGGGCATCTGGGATTACGCCCCCGTTGTTCAGTCCCAGAGGGGGGGGCAGGGCGGCGATGTAAGGGAGTCCATCGCGTGCCGGCTCCAGGCCCCCGTTTCTCTGCAGGAGGGCCAGGGCTCCAGAGTGAAGAGGACCGGGCAGGGTGTCCGGGTGGTTTTTACGTTTTTATTTTTTTTTAATCTACTTATGCCCTGGTGCCTATACTGCTCTGCCTGGCTTTTATGACCCCTCCCCTGGCTATATACTGCCCTGCCCTGGCTATATATGCCCTCCCCCTCCCTTTAATTACTGCCCTCCCCTGCCCTGCCTGGCTATTATCCCCCTGCCCCTGGCTATTTTTACTCCCCCTGCCCTGCCTGGCTTTTCTGCCCTGCCCTGGCTATATCCTGCCCCCCCCTGGCTATTACTCCCCCTGCCCTGGCTAATACTGCCTTGCCCTCCCCTGGCTTATATCCCCCTGCCCTGGCTATATACCCCCCTGCCTGCCCTGGCTATATACGCCTCTGCCCTGGCTAATCTGCCCCTCCCCTGGGGGCTTAATTTTGCCCGCCCGGGTATATACTGCCCTGCCCTCCCCGGCTATATACTGGCCCCTGTTGCTATTCTGCCCTCCCCCTGCCCCTTGCTTATAGCCCCTCCCTGCCCCTGGCTATTTACTCCCCCTGCCTGGTTTATATTCCCCTCCCCTGCCCTGGCTATATACTGCCCCTGCTCTGCCCTGCCCTGGCTATATACTGCCCCTGCCCTGGCTATTACGCCCCTGCCCTTGCTTTTCTGCCCCCTCCCCTCCCTGGCATTACGCCCCCTGCCCTCCCCTGGATATATCCCCTGCCCGGGCTGCATATCTCCCCTGCCCCTGCCCTGGCTATAAAATCCCCCTGCCCTGGCTCCCTATCTCCCCCTCCCCTGGTATATCCTCCCCTGCCCTGCCCCCTGGTTTTAATACTGCCCCTCCCCTGGCTTATCCTGCCCTGCCCGCCTGGTATATATCCCCCTGCCCTGGCTTTTTATGCCCTGCCCTGCCCTGGCTTTTACTGCCTTGCCCTGGAATTTTCTGCCCCTGCCCTCCCCTGGTATATACTGCCCTCCCCTGGCTATTGATGCCCTGCCCTGGTATATTTCCCTGCCTGGCTATTGTGCCCTCCCTGGCTATTTGAGCCCTGCCCGGCAATGATCCCCTCCCCGGCTATTATGATGCCTGCCTTGGCTCCCGATACCCTGCCCTGGCTATATGAGCCCTGCCCTGGTATAAATGCCCCCCCTGGCATATGATCCCCTGCCCGGGCTTTTTTAATGCCCTCCCCTGGCTACCGTTTCCCTGCCCTGGCTATATGGCCCTGCCCTGGTAACCTATCCCCCTCCCCTGGTTTAGGGAGCCTCCCGCTACTGATACCTTGCCCGGGGCTTTTATGCCCCCCCCCTCCCCTGACTATGATACCCTGCTGGCTATATGATGCCCTGCCCTGGCTACCTATCCCCTGCCTGGCTACCTATCCCCTCCCCCTGGCTTACCTTAACCCCCCCCCCTTTGGGTTGTTCCCGCTGGCTACTACCCTCTGGCTATATGTGCCTGCCCTGGTTTACTGATACCCTGCCTGGCTACCTATACACTGTCGGCTATATGAGCCCTGCCCCGGCTACTGAAACCCTGCCTGGCTCTATACCTGCCTGGCTATATGTGCCCTCCCCCTGACTACTGTACCGGGGCCTGGCTCCCCCTATATACGGGGTTTTGGTAATGATGCCCTCCCCTGGCTACTTCCTGCCTTGCACCTATACCCTGCCTGGTTATGATGCCCTGCCCTGGCTACTGATGCCTGCCTGGTTTTGATACCCTCCCCTGGCTCCCTACCCCCCTGCTGGCTTTGGATCCCCTGCCCGGAAATGATACCTGCCGGCTATATGTTTCCCCTCCCCTGGCTCCCTTACCCTGCCTGGCTCCCTATACCTGCAATGGCTACTGATACCCTCCCTGGAAAAATTTTATACACTGTTGGCTATATGAGCCCTGCCCTGGCTACTGTCCCCTGCCTGGCTACCTACACCCTGCCCTGGCTATATGTGCCCTGCCCTGGTACCTATCCCCTGCCCGGGTGAAAATAGCCCTGCCACCTTACATCCCCGGCGTATTCACTGTCCTCCTGCCTACATAGGGCCCCTGCCTGCCTACATACGGGCCCCTCCCTGTAATGGGGGGTCTCCCTTTTTTTACATCCCCACTTATTGACATTTTTTAATTTCTAATTTTTTGGGGTTCTAAACTACGCTTTTTGGGGAATTGATAGGAAGTGTGGAAAAAGGAGGGTCTAAGATGTATTTGTTGTAAATTCTACAGGGGGCGAGTAGTGACCACTAGAAGAGGAAATTGCATGCTGTCCGGACAGAGAAAGAAATGGAAGGGAATGACTATCAGGAAAGACGTCATGGAGGTTTGTGCCAGAAGAAGAAAAAGGGGAAGAGAACATCTTTCCCAAAAAGATGACGTCTCCTGTGAGTCTTGCTTTTTCTTCTGTGTTGAGTAGTGCTGTATTCATTGATGGGGTGACTATGGGGATGTGATTGGGGGGGTTGTAGGTTATGGGTGCTTATGTAGTGTCGTGTGGCTTGTCCCTGATTGTAAAAACAAGCGCACACCTGACTCTGTGATGGGGGTTTCTCTGCACCCGGTTTCTCTTTGCTTGTGTGTAGGGGGTTTCACACGGAGGGGTTTTGGTGCATTTTTTGAGCGTTTTTTTGTGGAGAAATGTTCACATAAATGCTCGCCTTTCTGCACAAAAAATCACCCCCCAAAACACACAAAAAAAGCACCAAAAAGCTCCCTGTGGGAAAACACCTTTATGTGTATTTATTTTTGAAGTGGCGAGGTGTGAAACAAGGGATATTTTTTAGGCGGAAATTTTATGTGGGCTGCTGGGGGCTTTGTGCCAGGGCTGATTTTTATTCCCAGTCCGGCCCTGCTAGCAGCTAATGTATGTTTAATACCAAAAGAAAAGACCCTAACAGCATATGTTGGCTAGAGAAAACACAATTCAGTATCTGCAACAAAAAATGTAACACATTGAAATGGTACGATTTGGTTGATCGAAAACCCTTCGAGAAAAATTAAAATTCGAGTCAACCATCTCGATTTTTCGAACTCAAATTGAACCAAACATTTTAATGTTCGTTCAAGTAAATGTTCAAGTTTGCCATGAGATTCAACACGCCTTTATAAAGTTTCGCACCCTTTTTGCACTTTTTTGGGGGCATTCAATCAAAGGGAGAGCAGAGAGAAGTGTCAAAAATGTCATCATTGGGTGTAGGGCTTCATTGGCAAAAAACGCATGACCATGTTTCATATTTTCACTGTATTGTGTTTTTAAAACCATTTTCAGCTCACTCTTGTACTGTACGACCTCTTAGTTGTTAGATAGCATTTTCCTCTCCGTAGACATCAATAGGGTTAGGGAGTTTGGGGTTGTGGCTGCATCTTTCCCCCCAAAACCCCGAAGCTGTTTTTTGGTCATTTGCAGGCTCAATAACACCCCACTCTCAATACAGGATATATATTAACAGAGTGCTTGGGTTTGCTCAAAAATACTCTTGTCACGTCAAGGGGGGACAGTGGCCTGATGGAACCCATCCCCTGTCCCTGCCTGTTGACGTGCTGCCCCCAGGCGGCAGATGGCAACGGACGACAACCCCGCGTGCTAAAGTGCCCGGGGGGGTCAGTAGGAGGATGTCAGACAGTCCGGGTCAATCCCCCAAACGGGAACGCCAAAGCCACAAATCAGAACCAGGGGTAAAACGTAAACAAGCGGGGCAAAAAGCCAAAAGGGAGCAAGGTACAAAACCCGAAATACAAGCCGGGGTCCAGGGAGAACAAGCCGAGGTCAGGTCACAGGTAAGCAGAACACAAAGAATAGCATCATAAATAGGCAGCCAGTGGAGAAATATCACAGGCGCAGCACTCAGCTAACAGGAGTTTAAAATGTGGATCCCCAGATGACCCTCCCCTGTAATCTGATTTAGCGGCCCTCAGGGTCCTCCCATTGCTGGTTCACACCCCTTACTGTCCAGGATTGCTTGGGCCTCTGTCACTCACAGAAGCTCCCTAGCAACTGTCTATCAGGGTGAGGACGCTGATCAGCAGCTGCATACACTTGCAACCCTGCAAGCCGGCACTGCCCGCCCTGACATTCCCCCCGCCTATTATGGATGTAGCGCACCGGACCCTTACCTGGTCTGGGTTATTGGTACCGGGTGGATAAACATGGAATTCCCTCACCAGGTGATCAGCATGGATGGATTAGCCGGAACCCATGATCTCTTCCATGACCATACCCCTTCCAATTGGACAAGGTTACTGCATGTGGACCTGTTTGGATCCTTAAGAGAATCCAAAAGTAACGGGCAACTTCATATTCTAAACTGCCCCTCTAGTACAAACCGAGGAGTAGGTTTTTCAAGAGGGCGAGTAACTGGCTGAATATACCTCTTAAAAGTGCCCGATGGGAACACCTTATGTATATGGAGAGACGAGCGTAATTTCGAGCGCTAATGCCACGGGGTTAACCACCTCCTGAACCACATATGGACCTACGAATCGTGTGCGCAGTTTACCAAGGAACTTTCATCGCTGAATTTCGGGGTGGAATAACCATACTTGTATCCCCAACTGCAACCCTCCCAGAACACTAAACACCGTCTATCAGAATTTTTTCTTCTGGAAGTTTGCTAGGTATGAACCAATACTTCTAGAATTTGGGCCCAGACAGTGCACAGATGTTTAATGATAAACATCCACCCCGCTTGTGATCAGAACGCAGTCAACGGTAAAATGAACGCATGCCTGACGGTTAAAAAACCATAATTACAGTAAAATGGTGAGTCCAGACGACTACTGTCCTGATTGTTAATGCAAATTCAACCATCGTTAAGTTTTTACCCAGTCTACCTGCTGATCAGATACAATAACAACGAGTTTTGTTACCATTTGATTTACCCTCTCAGTCTGCCCATTGGTACTCAGGGTGGAAGGCAGAGTGAAGAAGGACAGGGTGGATACCCAGAGCCTTGCAAAGGGGCACTACCAAAATCGAGAAACGAACTGAACCGCCTCTGTCCGAAACAATATTTTTTGCCAGAAAACCATGCAGTTTTTTTGACAATGTGTTTGATAAAGAATTTCAGCCATTTTTTTTGACGACGGCAACCCCCTTAACAGTAACAAGTCGGCACAATTTACTGACACCTGTCCACTACCCCCCAATAACCGTTATTTGCCCTCTGAAGGAGGAATGGTCCGTTCATAAAATCCATGGGATGTTGGGTCCACATACCGTTTAGGTACAGGTAGGGGGCAAAGTTCCCCAGTATGACGAGTTCTGGTGTAACCTTTTTCCCGTAGCGCAGAACTTCCCAAATGCAGCATGGCCTCAACATCACGAGGCAAATACCGGCCACAGTAATTACAGAAATAAAGCATATGTTTTAGTTGTGCCAGACCACTTGTGTCCAGAGATGCCCAGATAACACAGAAATCATGAAATACCTTTTAAATTCGAAGCCGCACTGAGTGGGAGACGGACAAGGGTCAGAACTTCGAAATAGGACAGTTTAGCAGTCATCATTCCTGGTTGAGTACTTAAACTCCGTGGCCTAAATCAGGGAAAAAGCTGATGGATAACAGATCCCCTTGGGCAATATATGTGTACTGGATTCCTCCCTGGAAGCTGGCTGGTCACAAGAAGCTTCTATATATAGCACATCCTTCCAACATTTTTTTTGAGACCCAGGTCTGTAAGTTAACAACAAAGTTTAAGCGCGGGAAAAATAATAAATGTTCAACGCGCCTGACGTGGATTTAACCATTTAGGCACTCTCTAAAAAGGTAAGATTCTTATGATCATTTAAGGACCTGTACACCTGATCTGGCACCCACGCGAAGTTGGCGCCCATTCCCTCGAAGGCCCACTTAATAGCCAACAACTCCCTAGTTCCCCCAAACGATCATTATTCCTTTCAGAGCTGAGTGACAATTTACGTTGAAAAGAAGGCACCAAGGGCGAAGGTTAGTCATTAGTAGCGAGACCCCTGAGACAAGACCTGGCCCTGGCTCCCATACTCGGAGACCATCAACCTCAACAAACAAAGTAGTTGTTGCTGTGATCTGCTTGAATCAACACAGGATCTATACCAAACACTGCGTAAGCTTATCACATGCATCTATGGCCTCAGGTTTCCAATTACCTGGAACTTCACCCCCTTCTTAGTCATGTCAGTCAAAGGCCGAACAAAGACAGAAAATTACAAATAAATTTTACGATAGTAGTACGCAAACTCCTAGGAAACCCGCTGCAGGGCCTTCAAGAGTGAAGGGCTGACACCAATTGAGAATGGCCTGAATTTTACAGGGTCCCATACGAAAATGATAGGAGTCAGGAATGTAACCCCAAGAAAAGGGTACCTCCTGCACCCGAAGAAACAAGATTTACAAGCGTGTGACAAACAAACAATTTTCCTTCAGGATTTTGGCAATTACCTGTCGTACGTTTGGTTTTAAACGTGGGGACGACCACTCTTCCAAATAAGATTAAAATGTCATCCATGGTAAACAAGCCATACAAACAACTAATGAGTTTCAACGGAAAACATCATTAAACCATGTTCTTGAAACACCGGCAGAAGCAATACAAGAAACCCGAACGGGATCAACCAGAGACTGCAGAAAATGCCTTCAGGAGTGTTTAAACCTGCGGGTTTACCAACTGCAACCCCTTCTCGGATACGATGAGGTTATATGGCCTCCTCTAAGGTCCCAACTTGGAAAACCACTTTGCTCCCTGTGATTTGGTTTAACATATCCAGGGATCAAGGTTAACGGTATTTTAACTCGTTATTTTTATTCAGTTTCACGGAAATCTAAATGCATGGACGGGAGGCATCCAATCGCTATTTTTCCTACAAAAAAAACCCTGCACCCATGGGGAGACACCGATAGGTACTGATATGCCGCCTTTCTGTAAGGTTCTCTGCAATAATTGTTTCATTGCTAGTCTCTCTGGACCAAAATTAATATCCCCCCCCGGGGGAAACCTCACTCCGGGCAATAGGTCAATGGCACACGTAAGATTATAGGGGGTAGTATCTCCGATGTTTCTGAGAAAATACTGCAGCAAAGCCCAATAAAAACGGGAATGCTCCATCTCAGATTGCCCGTAGGGCGGGAGAATCTGTCACACACGTTGTCCCCCTTGTAATTCCCCTAATTCCAGTCAAACATGGGTTATGTTTCCCGAAAAGGGCGCCCCAACACCACATCAGGGGGCAGCCCCCCCCATGAAAATGAATACACTTTTCAATATGTTGGTCCCCCACCCTCTCCAGCCGGGGTACAATGTTGGATTTGCCCCAGCTAGTGGAGTTAAAGCCACAACCCGTTTGAGACTCAATAGCGGTCTCCCAAAGTAGGCCTAGACGTTGACGAAAGAGCTCAAAAAATTAGAAACTGCCCAGAAACCCAAACGCACTCCCAGAACCAGACAGCGACAAGTATGAAAAACTTAATGGTAGCACAACTTTTTGGATATAAAAGGAAATACCTGCTCGCCTAGGTATTTCCTGCTGACCACCTAGGCGTGGGTTTTTTTGGGCCCGTTTCCTTTGGAGCACTCCCGTTTCCCGTGCCACTTCGCCACAATAGAAAACACAACCCCCCGGGTGCAACGGTTGTCCTACAGTCACTGCGCGTCGCAGAAGAAACCCCTATTGCATGGGTCCCCTGGGTTTAAACGGAAACAAGGGGTTTTTGAGTGACCAGGTGTGGACCCCCAAGGGGGAAAACCCTTTTTCCCAGTTCTCCCTAAAAAGTTTTTCTAGACGCGGGTTTTGTGCCATGCCCCATCTAAATTTTTAGGGGGAGGGTAAACCACCAATAAATCCCCTTTTCATGGGCAGAACCCAAAATAAACTGGCATCTGAGATTGGGGTGTTCCACCCGGCGGGGAAAGCCCAGCGTGAAAAATTTGAGCAAAACTCTTCCCCCGTTTTTTTTTCCCTGCCCCTTAAGGGGGTAGTGAGCCTCGGCCACGCTTCCCCATCCGGGTCATTTAAAAAGTACCCTTAAGGCGGCAAAGGCCCCGTCCACAGAAGACGTTAGGGGGAATCAGGCGGTAAACGAAAATGCCCATCCTGGGGGGAACCCTGAAGTGGGTATAACCATTCCCCCTCTTTGCTCCTCATTGCCCGAGGGGACCCGGGCGGAGCCTCCTAAAATAAGGCGGACATCCCACTCTAAATGCCAAAACGGCCTTCCTGTTGCCTGAAAACCTGTCAGGCAACAGGATATAGGTGGCTCCACAGGTAGGGGAAGGGAGGCAAGGGGACACTTGCCTTGGGGTAGAGTCATGCTGTGCTACCCTCCGCACCAGATCCTGGATCTGCTGGGTTAGCACCATGCATCTGCACTACCATAGCTGTCATGGGGTTCAATAGTGCGGGGTAGTGCAGTAATGGTTCTGGCGTTGTGATAATGTCACTCGTCAAGGGGGATTACAGTGAGGCCCTCTGAATGGATACCCAGCCCAATGTGTCCCCTGCCTTGGCTTGACGTGTGCCCTTAGGTGGCAGACGAATGGGCGACAGACACTGCGCTGTTATAAGTACCGAGGGCGTCCGGGAGGAGGAATAGTCAGACAGTCCGGCGTCAATACCAAATACGGAACGGCCATTAGTTCACAAATCCGAACCAGCGGGATAATGTAAACAGCCCGGGGTCAAAGCCAAAACGGGGAGGGGAGGTACAAAATCAGAAGATGACAAGCCGGGGTCACAAAAGTCCAAAACGGGAGGGGAGGGACAAAATAAGAAGACAAGCCGGGGTCAGGAGAACAAGCCAAATCAGGTCACAGGTAAGCAGAACACAAAGAATAGCACAGAAATAGGCAGCCAGGAAAACATCACAGGCGCAGCACTCAGCTAGCAGGGAGTTTAAATGGGATCCCCAGATACCGCCCCTGTTAGCTGTTGGAGCGGCTCATCCGGGGTTTCCACATTGTCTGGTTCGGACACGCCCCCTGTCAGGTTGTGGCTGGGCTCTCTGTCACTCACTGAGCTCCTAGCAGACTGTCTATCAGGGTGGGGTCGCTGATCAGCTGCTGCAGACTCTTGCACCCTGCAAGCCGAGCGCTGCCCAGCCCTGACACTCTTTGCCCAAAAGTTCAGTTTTTGCAGTATTGGGGGTAAATAATTTTATAACACACCGTCTCCAAATCTCCTATACAAAGAAATATATTCTAAATATTGGTTGGTTTGTGAAAATTATTCTGAGCGGAGAAAACTTAATTTTTGCAATTTTGGGGTTCAGTAAATGTATAACACACCGTTTTCATATCTCCTATACAAAGAAATATATTTTAAATAGAGGTTGGTTGGTGAGAATTATACTGAGTGGAGAAAAATTCATTCTTGGCAGCCTTGGGGGTGAAAAACCTTTCCAAAATACCATGTATGTATCTGTCATTGTCATACAGATATATATCCAGGAAATAGAGTTATCTCTGTTGGTAAATCTTACTCAACACCAAAAAGTTTAATTTTGCCAGATTTTAAGCCCACGTAACGCTGAAATATACCAGTGTGTTATTGTGATCCACATATATATATATATATATATATATATATATATATATATATATATATATATTTACACTTCTCTCTTTTTTATTAAATAAATCTTTTGCAACGCACAGAGCTATATTATTTAGCTTTTGAACATGGTGAGAACTAGAGGTGGTAAGTGAGCAAGGTGGGGGCGTAAGAAGTGGAAATAGCACTCCTTCCAGTGCTCTGTACAACACACAAGCAAGCATATCTTCAGTCGCAGGCCTGTCATCGCTTGCTTGGTTCCCTGTGTGTCTCATTACTGAATCTGTTTTTCAGTGGTTAACACACCCTGCATCCAGTGGTTTTACCTGCTCATCCTCTCAGTCATGGCCACAAATGTTGTCATTATAATCATCAGTCCAACCTGAAGCAACTCCAGATTCTGAAGCAGGGGCGTAGCTAGAGCCTCATGGGCCCCAGTGCAAAACTTCAGCTTTCTCCCAGACACCATCTGTGGTCCACCACTTTCCAGCACCAGGTTCCCTACTGGACGTGACGGATGTCTGCGGTGTACCACGCTGCAGAAAAATTGATGGGAATTTTATGATGACAGTTCAATTGACATTTATCGTGTTCTGTAGGTCAGTAATTATACACAGTGGCGGCTCAGTATCACCACTATATAGTGACTAATATCACCATAATGTTACTGACTAAACCAGTATATCAAGACTAATATTAACAATAACAACAATACACAAAGACCTAATAATACCCCATATATCACTACCATATAGTGTCTAATACAACCATACTCGTCACTGATCAAATCAATGTATCAACGACAATAACTTATTATAACAAGGACCTAATAATACCGCCCTATATCACTACTCTATAATGGACTATTACATCATACTATACTGATCACAATTCAAACCAAGATCAATATTACCATTAAACATCTAATATGCAAGGACCAAACAATACCGCCACAGCATGACAACATCTCTTCACCATAAGGAGACGAATAAAACCATTGACTGTTTCTGAATATAAACCATTACTCTAAGGTCACTATTGATGGCCATACATAGACTACACTTGCGGTAATAAACATTGTACACTCGCGCTTTATAATAATAATCTTTATTTATATAGATAAAAAATAAAAAAATAAAAAAAACAAAAATAATAACAAAATTAAATAAAAAAAAAAAAAACGGCATCATATTCCGCAGCACTTTTACTATATAGAGGGTATTAAGCAAAGACAAATACCATACATTACTTTTTTTAAAAAAAAGCTACTGACAAATGAGACACGTGGTGTGAGGGCTCTGCTGCAAGAGCTTAAATATATTAGGATTTAAAATATATTTTCCAGAGGTGTAATGGGTGAAACAAGGGTGACACCGTGCTTGGTTTTTACAATCGGTCCAGCCATGTTACATAATATGGGGTAGTATACAAGAAAAAATTGGATGAACCTGCCATCCCCACCATACATCTAATTTACAGGTTTTGTTGCATGCGGGTGGCAATAGTTCAGGAAGACTGACTGAATGTGTGACCGAATTTGTGGGGGTTAACAATGGGATCTTGGTAGTTGTTAAGAAGATGAGTTGTAAAGTGTGCACTTAAAACTGTGAGGGTTGTGAGTGTTCAGGAGTACATGGTGGTAAGAACATGTTCCCGAGATACTGGTGTGCAAATACATGCCAAAATCTTAGAGAGGGCATGGGCCAGTTGGCGATGAGTGAGGTGTGTAATCTAGATCAGTAGCAGAGCGGAGAAGAGACGGGGGTTAGGGTGGTTAGACAGAGATGAGGGAGGAGATGTTGGGGGGTGCAGTGCTGTGGAGAGCTTTTGGATGAGAGTGATGAGTGTTTGTTGTTTTCTGTATCGAATTAGGCCAGCCAGTTGCAGAGACTGACACAGGGCTGAGGCATCAGTGTAGCAGGTGGAAGGAAAGACATGCATGGCTGCTGCATTCTGGACAGAATGGAGAGGGGAGAGTTAGTTTACAGAGGGAAGACCATAACAATAGTAGGAGAGTTACAGTAGTCAAGACGTAGAAAGTTATAAGAGCAACAATAAAGACTCTGGGTTGTTTCCATAGTGAGAAACGGATGGATCCTGGAGATGTTCTTAAGGTGCAGGTGACAGGGGCGGGCAAGGGATTGGATATGTGGGATGAAGGACAGATCAGAATTTAGTATAACCCCCAGACGCGGGCTGCTGCCTAGGAGTAATGATTTTGGTGCTACACAGCTGAGAGAGATATAGCAGGGCTCTGGGGTTGGTTAGTAGACGGGTGTGATGACCTAAAAATTCAGTATTAGTGAGATTTAGTTTAAAGATAGAGAGGAAGCACATGTTGTCTCAGGGACAGCGGACAGACAGTCACTGGTGTTTTGTAGCAGGGCAGGAGTAATGTCTCGGGAGTAGGTGTATAAATGGGTGTCATCAGCGTAGAGATGGTACTGAAAGCCAAATCTGCTGATGGTTTTTCCAATGGGGGCTGTGTAGAGTGAAAAGAGGAGAGGACCAAGAAGGTTTCCCCTTTGTGAACCCGACAGCAAGGAAGGAGAGGAGGTGGAACCCGAAAACGAGACATTGAAGGAGCGGTCAGAGAGGTAGGATGAGAACCAAGAGAGAGCAGATGCCGATGGCACGAGCATGCTGAGGAGAAGGTGATCTACAGTGTCAAATGCTGTACAGATCCAGAAGAAGCAGCAATGAGTAGCTACCTTGAAATTTTGCTGTCAGGAGATCATTTGAAACTTTAGCTAGAGCAGTTTCTGTGGAGTGTAAAGAGTGAAAACCTGATTGCAGTGGGTTAAGAAGAGAGTTGGCAGAGAGATAGCAGATTAGGCGAGAGTACACCAAGCGTTCCAGGAGTTTGGAGATGAAGGGCAGGTTAGAGACTGGTTGGTAGTTGGCAGCGCAGGATGGTCCAGAGAGGGCTTTTTCAGTAAAGGAGTTATAACAGCGTGTTTAAAGGAGGATGGAAAGTCCCAGTGGAGAGAGAGAGGTTACAGATTGTAGTGAGGTGAGAGAGGACAGCTGGAGAAATGGACTGGAGAAAAGGGGGGAGGGAATGGGGGTCACTAGAGCAGTGGTGGGGTGAGCAGACAGGAGAAGCCTGGAACTTCTTCTTCTGACTGTCGGGTCAAGGGCTGAGAGCAGATTTTGAGGGCTGGGGAGGGGCAGGATGGGTATTATTTGGGGATTGTGATGTGATGTTTTGCGGATACTGTCAATTTTGTCTTTGAAGTGAGTGGCCAGGTCTTCAGCACCCGAGGTCAGTGACCGGGGCCTGAGCTTTAGACCTGAGGAGGAGTGAAGGTGTCAAACAGGCGTTTTGGGTTGTTGTGTAGGTTGAGATGAGGGAGGTGAAATATTTTTGTTTGCGCAGTGAAGGGCAGTGTGGTAAGTCCTGAGCATATTATGGAGAAGTCTCTCGACTTTCTCCACAGACGCTCAGCACACTTGGAACATCGCTGCAGATGGCGAGTCTGAGGTGTGTGACTCTGGTGGTGCGGTGTGTGAGTGGTACCAACATGTCCAGGGTGGTAGAGAGCTTCATTGTAACGTTTGACAGCAAGGTCTGGACAGGAGACTGAGGAGACTGGGGAAAATGAAGACTGTATGGTGTCAATGAGTTCCTGAGTGTTTAAAGAGCAGAGATTTCGGAATGGTTGATGGGTATGTGTGTCCAGAAAAGGCTGAAAATTGGTTGTAGTAAGAGTAAGGTTATAAGGGTTATAAAAAAAGGGGGAAATTGCGGGTGGGCCCCCCGAGGGGGCCCCCCCGGGGGGGGGA